>PVHP010004651.1:0-69925 GCA_004024765.1 Zapus hudsonius | reverse complement strand
TATCATAGTTAATATTCAAGCATGGTCAATAACCCAGAAGGAGGAAATTTTATTAGCCAATTAAGCATTTTGTCATCCTGTCTCCGCTCTTTCTCATGTGTTACAAGGATTTTATAGAAGAAAAATTTTTTTGAATTTACCAGAAACCAAATTAATCACAAATTGACCAGAAATCAAATCATTTGCAAATCGACCAGAATAAAATCTATTGAATTTAGCCTGAAGGGCCTTCCCTTCAAACAAAAGGCTGTATTCCCTGAGGCTAACCCTCCCTGGGGTTTGGCCTTGCTTAAGTTATTCCATTGTCAGCCCAAGGGGCTTGCACCTGGAATTTTGGCAAGGTGAAAGAACCTGTCTTTTTGACTGACTGAAAGATGTCACTTTTGTATATATAACCCAAACCAAAGATTTTTTAGCAGACATTTTTTAACCCAAACCAGATATTTTCAACCCGTTTCAAATCCATAGAGAAAAAGTCTTATAAATTTTAATTAAGTCATACCTCCAAGACTTGAGAGTCTGACATCAAGTCAACCGAATTCATCCTGCAGGACCTTTCCTTCTCAAACATCTCTTGGGGAAAGGCCTCGTGGCCATATCGGATTCTTTAGTCTATAGGCAATAAAAACCAATAATCAAAAAAGAGGCAAAGCTCAAAATCATAAAGGTAAAAATTAATTTTTTTGAGTTGTTGGTTTTCCTACAAACAAAAGGCTGTATTCCCTGAGGCGAGCCCTGAGTGACCATTGTTTTTTCCAGCCCCAGGGTGCTTGCATTAACAAGGTGGAAACCTACTGTCATGGTTTGATCCAGGTGTCCCCCACAAACAAATGAATGTGTTCTGATAGATCGATCCTCAGTTGATGGCAGTTTGGGTTTTATAACCTCGATGAAGCTGTGTTGTCAGGGGTGGGCTTATGGGGTTATAAGGCAGCTTCCCCTTGCTAGTATTTGGCACACCTTCCTGCTGCTGTTTGCAGTGCTGTGGCAGAGGTGATGTCCAGCCCTCTGCTCATGCCATCGTTTTCCCTGCCAGGATGGATTCTCCCATCGAGTCCGTAAGCCAAATAAACCCATTCCTCCATAAGCCGCCTTTGCTTGGGTTCTTTCTGCGCAGCAACTAGAAAGCTGACTGCAACACCTGCGTTTCAGACTGACTGAAAAATAACACTTTTGCATATATATTTAGAGAAATAGCAGAGTCTTAGCTTGCTTTTACATCTGTATAGACAGAGAGAAAGCCTTATAAATTATTGTTGCATGGGGCTGAATTTGTATCTCAGAGAAAAGAAAAAAAACTAAGGAATTCCAAGTTTCTAGGCCAGTCAGTTCATCCTGGCCCGGCCAGGGTGTTCCTGGAGTTGTTTGTTTAATTTTCTCGCCTGTCTGGCTGCCTTGGATCTGGCCGGTCACACAGTCCTTGGGACCAGACTGTTTCGGCATGCTTCTCCGCTTGGTGGAAGCGCGACACCTGGGCCTACCCGCTGTTGTTTCCACCTCCTCCAGAAACCAAGGAATGTGCTGCTCTATTGTCTTTAGGAAAACATAAGCAGTTTTCCATAACAAACATTGACCTCCAAATTTCATCTCATAGAGAGGAGAGAAGCTAAGAATTCCCTGCCAAAGTTCTCTGCCATCTCGTACTATTCTCGGCTTTGGCGTCTGTGGAACTCTTTGCCTAACCTGCCCATCTGTCTCGTAGCCTCGGGGCGCACGGAGTGCGGTCCAGCCCCCATCTTCCCTTCTATGCCATGCAGAAAAATCAACTTTTATATACCACCACTTTTGAATTATTCTCATTAAAACCAAAATTGCTCCCACTTTTACTTGGACCAGAGCAAAGCGTGTCCGTTCTCCCCTTCCCCGGCCTGCAGTCCAGGGAACGTCTCCATACGGGCCCATCTTTCTCATTCTGAACCTCAGTCACTTAGTGACTTTCTCTACCGCGAACCTCAGCCACTCAGTGACTTTCTCATCGCTTCACTGCGAACCTCAGTCGCTCTCTCAGCATGCCTCACTTCCTCTTGGCCACTTTTAGTGGACCTTCTCATAACCACTTCCAGAGAATTTTTAATTCTCTATTTTCGTCAATTTCAGTGCACTTTAATTTTGTCGCTTCTACCATGATAACCATCTCGTTGCCCTCTCGGCAAGCTTCACAACCGTCATTTTTACTGCGGACCGTAAAACTTTTCTTACCTAGGTTCTTTTATGGATCCTTCCATTTTCCGTGTTTCCGTCTCCCCGTACTTTTCCCAGTTTTCATTTCCCTGTACTTGACTCCCCGTACATTTCCCCATTTTTTGTGTCCCCGTACGTTTTTCGTGTCTTCATCTCACCATATGTTTTTTTGTGTACGTTTTCCCCGTACGGGCCACCACCTATCACTGTCCGTACATTTTTCGTGTCCCCGTACGGGCCACCACCTATCACTGCCCGTCGCCTGCGGAGGGCAGTGATCATACAAATACACCGCTTGTGGGTTGATGAACGTGTGTTTTTTATTGCAGGGAATGAGGCAGAATATATAGAGCTTCCTGGCCAATCAGAGGGCTAATGGTAAGAACCTGTGCATAACGGCCAATCGAGATCACCTCCTGAAACTCATTAAGCTAAGCCCCTCGTGGCAAGCTGTCAGGTGCCGTCCTGAGATTAAGCCAGGGTGTGCCTCCAAAGGCCCCAAAAGCTTTCGCCCCTGACAGGTGGTAGCTGAGGAGGCCCAAGGTTGTCATCTGGTCTACACACATTATTTTTGTTTTTGTTTTTGTTGTTGTTTTTTGAGGTAGGGTCTCGCTCTAATCCAGGCTAACCCGGAACTCACTCTGTAGTCCCAGGCTGGCCTTGAACTCACCACAATCCTCCTACCTCTTTCTCCAAAGTGCCAGAATTAAAGGAGTTTCGCCATCATGCCTGGCCATACAAGCGATTTTTTTATTGTACTGAGAGGAAGTGACATATAAACAGAAAAGGGTAAAAAGACGCATAAGAAGAGTTAAAATTTCTATACATCACACAAACTAGTAAAATATAAAGCCAGTTGATTGATAAGCTATAAATACGCAGTGTCATACCTACAGCAGCCACTAGAAAGGCCATATTTGTAACCATTGTATGTAAATGAAAGTGGAATTCTTTAAAAAGTTTGTAATTAAAGACATGAAAAGGAAAAACATCAGAATAACAAGAAAAGAACTGGCAGAAAACCAGAGAATAACATCAATAAGCCTCTAGTTCTAGCTAAGAAAAAATAGATTTGTAAATTACTAGAAATGAAGGAGAGGCTAGAGTGATTGCTCAGCAGTTAAAGGCTCTTGCTTGCAAACTTGATGGCCCAGGGTCAGTTCCCCATTGCCTACATCAAGCACAGTGATACAGATACACAGTGCCACATACACAGTGCCACAGGGGTCTGGAGTTTGGAGTGGCAGGAGGCCCTAGTGCCCCATACTCATATTCTCATATTCTCTCTCTCTCTCTCTCTCTCTCTCTCTCTCTCTCTCTCTCTCTCTCTCTCTCTCTCTCTCTCTCTCTCTCTCTCATTCTCTCATAAAATAAAATATTAAAAATGAAGAAGACAGCATCACTGTTTGTCCCAAGACATTAACAGGGTAACTATGAACTTAGTTTTGAACAGATTTGATAAGCTGGAGAAAATAAACCAATTCTTTGAAAATCATTTGCCAAAAACCATACAAGAAGTATCTGAGTAGGCCTGCCTCTGATATAAAATCTAGTAACAACAACCTTCCAAGCACAAAGTACCTGCCTGATTCTTCTTTCTAGTGTGTCTTACAAGACATATTTTTTTTTAATTTGTAGCTCTGGTAGCTCTGATTTTATTATTACCTAATTTATTGATTTTTTTTAATAAAAAGTTTGCACACATAGACCCTCCTCTCCCCTGCCCCCATTCTGCTGTGGGTCTTTAGTGGGGTTATTGGTATTCACTGTGGAGAGCCTCAGTCTCCTCAGGGATGGGGGATCGCGGGTCTTGGGCTATTCCCACCCACCCTGAGGCTCAGTCTTTCAGCCCCCTCTTCCAATGCTCCCTGAGCTTGGGTGGGCAAAGACAGAGATTGATTTAGTGTTGTTTTCTCTGTAGACTCTGGATCTCTGTTTATATGAGGTTTGAGTGCCCATCATGTTTGTCTTCATTTCCCTGGACCTGGTTTTCAGATTAGCCATGTCACTGCTTTTCCTGGGCAGGGGGAGATGTGGTGGAGGTGACCTATTGTATTAGTCAGGGTTCTCTAGAGGAAACAGTTGATAGAATGGATTATAATAAAAAGGAATTTATTGGGGTAGCTTACGACAATACAACAATAGCAGTCTGTAGGCCCACTGTTGAAGAAACGAGTCGCTGTTCAGTCCACGTGGATGGATGTCTCAGCAGTCCCAATCCAGCCCAGAAGGCCTGATGGCTCCCTGGGGAGTGGCGGCTGACAGTCCAACAATGTGAGGCCGAGGAAACTGGGTTCTGATGTCCAGGAAAGGTAGGAAAGCAGGACACGAGTGCAAGTCATGAACAAGCACCAGCAACCAGGGGAGGAAGGAAGAGTGTCTCCTTCCCCCTAAGCTTCCTTATATTAGTCTCCTTCTGGAAGGCCCACCCACTGGGGGAAAGAGTTTACTCTGGAGAAGGGAAATCCCAAAAGGATTTTGTCAATCCTTCCTGCAGGCAAACTCAGAGACCCGCCCAAGATTACGATCAAATTGACAAACTTAACCATCACAAATCTTCTCCAAAATCCCAAAAGGATTTTGTCAATCCTTCCAGCAGGCAAATTCAGAGACCCACCTAAGATTATTATGGATTATTACATTGGTCAAGTTAACAAACTTAACCATCACACCCATCTCCAGGTCGACAGTTGGTTCTCTATTCGTCATGTATTGATACATCTTGTTCTCCCTAGTATTCTCCTCCATCTGTAAAATATGACAAAAGAGTTAAAATTTATGTGGGGAACAGCAAACTCAATATTGAAAGAGAAGAAAGTCAGAAGACTGACAATATTTGGTGGAAAGACTCAGTATAAAACTACTGCGAGCCAGGCGTGGTGGCGCATGCCTTTAATCCCAGCACTTGGGAGGCAGAGGTAGAATGATTGCTGTGAGTTCAAGGCCACCCTGAGACTACATAGTGAATTCCAGGTCAGCCTGGGCTAGAGCGAGACCCTACCTCGGAAAAAAAAAAAAAAAACTACTGCGAAGCTCCCTGAGCCTTGATGGGCAAAACAGACTGATTTAGTGTTGCTTTCTCCGTAGACTGAGGTTTGAATGCCCATTGTGTTTGTCATCATTTCCCTGAAGAGCCTATGGTTTTAATGTTAAGCCTTCTCCATCTCCAGGCTTTTTCCCTCACCTCCATCTCTTATTCAGAGCTATATCTTTCAATATGCTAACCAAGAAAAAGGTTTCTATGGTACTGATTATTATTATATTATTATATTATGGTATCCTCAATGTTATGTACTTCCTTCCCCCAGACACCCTCCTTTTCCCAGCCTCCCAATCCCAGACCCTTCTGCCTCCTGTATTGTGTCCCTCCACTTGCCTGTCTAGTATCCCCTCTCATCCCTCCCTATTCCCCTCTCTCCAAGCCTCATTCTAGTTTCTTTGCCAATACTATTGAATCCTAGATAATTTGGAGAATGACATTTAGCTACAATACCAAAGGTACAATTCATGAAAGAAAGGATCAATAAATTGGACCTCATTTAGATTAAAAACTACAGCTCCGCAAAAGACAATGCCAGGAGAGTGAGAAAACAAGTACAGACAAGAGGAAATGTTTGCAAAAGACAGCTGACAGGACTCATCCTAAATGGCCAAGAAAAGGAGCAATGTAATTTTTTAAATGGCCAAAAATGTTGGGAGTGTAGCTCAGTGATAAAGCACCTAGCATGTGCACTGCCAAAAAGGAAGGGAGGGGAGGAGAAAGGAAAGGGAAGGAAGCAAAAGAGAAAGCCAAATACCTAAGTAAACATCTCACCGAAGATAATGGATTTATCAAGCATGTGAAGACACAACCCACATCAGTAGGGAACTGTGAAGGAAAGCAAGGTAACACCAGACAGAATAGCCAAAACACGAGACCGATGGCCATGCAAAACGGTACAACCACTTGACAGTTTCTTAGTAAAATGAACTGAATTCATGCCATAAAATCCAGCATCCATACATTTTAGTATTTACTCGGGTGAATTAAAAATGTACACATGAAAACTTACATGCAGATGTTTATTGTGGCTTTAATCATCATTGCCAAGATTTCTAAGTAACTAAGATCTTTAGAAGATTAATGAATAGATAAGCTGGATAAGCTTTGGTACATCTATGCAATGATATGTATAGTATAAAAAGGCATCAAGCTGTGAACTGTCATGGAGGAGTGCTGGGGGTGGGTGGCTCAGCAGTTAAGGCACTTGCCTGCAAATCCTAAGGCCCAGTGTTCAATTCCTCAGTACCCACATAAAGCTACATCACAAGGTGAAGCATGCACCTGGGGTTTGTTTGCAGTGGCTAGAGGCACTAGTGTGTCCACTCTCTCTCTAAAATAAATATTTTTTTAAAAAGACAACATTTGCTTGCAAAGCCTTCCAGCCCAGGTTCAATTCTCCAGGATCCATGTAAAACCGGGTGCATAAAGTGGCACAAGCATCTGGAATTCATTTACAGTCACAAGAGACCCTGACACCCATATTCATTCATTCTCTCTCACACACATAAATATATTGTTTTAAAAATGCTTGACATGCCATGGTGGAGACAGATTAGTGAATGAAAAATAAATCTACCAGAGTTACATATTGTGTGCTCTTATATTACATTTTGAAAGAAAACTATAATAATCTATGGAGGGATGAACAAGTGGAGTGTAAAGGGTCTTAGGTAAGTGAAACTATGATACTGTAATGGTGGATATATCTCATTACACATTCATCAAAAGCCATAGAAATAAGTAAAACCTAAATAAGGGCTGTAGGCAATTATGTGTCAGGATATTTTCATCAACTATAACTTGGGGGCAAGGGATGTTCACAATGAGGAAATTGAGCAGGACATGTATTAGCTTTCCGTAACTAGGCAAAAATACCTGAGAAGAAAGGCATAAATAGTATCCCTGGTCACTTGGCTCCATGGCTTCTGGCCCCATGGTGAGGCAGGGCATCATGGTGGGGAGTATGTAATGGAGCAAAATGACTCACTTCATGGCAGCCTGGGAGCAGGGGGTGGGGGCAAAGAACCCAAAAACAAGATGTACTCTTCCAGAGCTTGCTGCCCAAGGACACACTTCCTCTAACTAGGCCTCTCCTTCCCAAGAGGTACACCATCTAAGAAGAGAGCCTAAGGTACATGGTAACTATATGTTCAGCACAGTTTTGCTGTGGACCTAAAGAGATATGTTTATTAATTTTTTAAATAGTAGCCTTTCACCTTAATATATCAATAGTTTGATTTAATCATAAAACAAATGTAGACTAATGGAGCTGACAGAAAATCAGCAAAGATACGGAAGAATTCAACAATGCTATGCATCCACAGGATCTAAATGACAGTTTTACATCTCATCCAAAAACAGCACAGGATAAAATATATTATGGGCCAGAAAATATTTTTTTTCAGAAAATATTTTTTAATTCAATTAATATAAAACCTGTTTTATGGGAACTAAGTAGAATCAACTAGAAATCTAATCAGTGGATTAAAGTCTTCAAGGAAAAAATTTCAAAGGTTTGTTGGATTAAAAAAAATTGTGGGACACAGCTAAAGGGTGCGGAGCAGGAAATCTGCATGTCAGCATCCTAAGCCCCCACATAGGCAACGACAGTGGCACTGAAGAAAAAGGCCAAAGGCTCCATTAAACAAATAGCTGGTTCTTATCAATACCATTGACAAACCATCAGATGAATGAAAGAATCGGTGAAGACTCAGATTACTGTATCAGGGATGAAAGTCATTACAGACCCTGCAGATACCAAAAGGATAATAAAGGAATATTCCAAACAACTCTGTACATGTATTTTATAACTTTGATAAAAGAAACTAATTCTTTTGAGAAATAGGAATATGAAATTTATCATTTGAAAAGAATATCAAGGATATTGCATTTGTAGTTTTGCAACTCATACTAAACCATTAAGTCTGTTCTGTTCTATTGGAGAATTCTACCAAGTGTTTGAAGAATAGGCAACACCATGTCTATGGACTCGTTCAGACAAGAGCGAAAGCTTCCCAATTCCCTTTATTATAATGATACAAAAATCAGACAAGTGAAACTACAGATCAATATTCTTTAAATCTTTAAAAGTTTATTAGCAAATTGAATTCAGCAATGATGAGATTTCTGCCAGGTGTGCAAGTTTGTTTTAATATTTAAAAATCAATTACTATGATTCACAGCATGGGGCTAAAGGAGACAAGTCATATCTATTAATAGATGCAGACAAAAGCATTTGCCAGAATCCAAAGCCCATTTGTGAATAAAACTAAATCTAGGAATGGGGGTGGTATGTGTGGGGGGGTGCTTCCTCAATGATTTTTTTTAAAGCTACAAAAAATTACACTTAACATTATACGTATTGTTAATAAAGCAGATGCTTTCCCATGTATAATATCAAGGGCAAACAAGGATGCCCCACTCACTACTGTTCATTGAGTATGAGTAGATCAGAAGTTCAAGGGGCGGGAGAGACAAGGTAGGGTTAAAAAACTAGAGCACAGGACTCAGGATAATGTGTGATTCTTTAATGGTGGACATGTGACATATATTTGTCAAAACCTGCAGAACTGTGCAACACAGTAAACTCTAATATAAATTATGGGCTCTACTTAATGTATCAAATTGGCTCATCAATTATTTACATACCACACTAAAATATTAGCACTAGGGATACTGAGGGAAAAGGATAAGGAAACAATACTACCTGGTATTTTTAAACCCTAAGTCACTCTTGTTTTGTTGGGGGGGCTCTTTTGTTTCTTTGGTTTGGTGTTTTATTGTTGGTAGTGGTGGTTGGTTGGTTTATTTGTTTGTTTGTGATAGGGTCTCACTCTAAAACCCTGGCTGGCCTGGTCCTCACTATGTAGCCCAGGTTGATTGGTGACTAGCCTCAACTTGCATCAATTCTCCTGCCTCAGCACCCTGAGGACTGTGATTAAAGTTATACACTTCCATGCCCAGCTTTCAAAAAAGTATTAAAATATGAGGGAGGAAATGAATTTACTATGGGACTAGACTTGGTATGATTGAACTGTATTAAATATCTCATTCTCAGACTGAGGTGATGGCTTTGCGAGCCTACTAATCAGTGTTTGCGTACCCAGCACCCACATTAAAGCCAGACTCAAAAGTGGCACATGGAACTGTAATCACAATGCACCTGTGACAATGGGAGATGAAGTCAGGGGAATCCTGAAGCTCACAGAGCCAGCTAGTCTGGCCTTCTTAATAGCAAACAGTGAGAGACCCAGTCTCAAACAAGAAAGAAGGACCAATGCCTGAGGTTCTCTGACCTCCACATACATAACTGAACACGTGACCATTCCCCCTACACAGACACCACACACACACACACACACAAACATTTAAAAAAAAAAAAAGATTTTACTCTGGCATTGGTGGAAGATGTGAGTAGGACTTAAACTTCTATGATTGGACATCTGTGGTCAATTTTTCAAACCCTAAAAGCCTCTAAAATGATGGTTATGAGACTTTCCCAACAGTCCAGTTAACCCAGTTTTGTATATCCCAATACATCTGTGAAAGGAGTCTTGTCTCAAACAAAAAAGTTTAAATTAAAAAGAGCCTAAATACCATTCACATTTGCTCCATGTGTTGTAGTTTTAGAGCTCACCAAGCTTTGGTAGTGTGAAGGGACCTGATTAATTCTGTTTTTTTTTTAAAAAAAAAAAAAGCATTTTATTTATTCATTTTCAAGCTGAGAGAGAGAGAGAGAGAGAGAGAGAATGAGAGTGCACCAGGGCCACTTGTGGTCTGGCTTATGTGGGTACTGGGGAATTGAACCCAGGGCCTTAGGCACTGGAGGCAAGTGCCTTAACCGCTGAGCCATCTCTCCAGCCCTGTCTTTTTGTTTTTTTGCAGTAAGATGGAGTAAATACTTTAGAAATCAATATCCCTGGCATAACAAAACATTGAGGTGCTTTTCTTGGAAAGACCCACCCACTACTTCTAAGATCTTTTTTGGGCCCTGCTGTTCTGTTCTAATAGTTTTTGTTTCATTATTCTGCTTGGTATTTATTATGGTTTTCTGGCTGTTACTTCACCCATTTCATCAGTCCTAGAAAATTCTCTTCAAATGTTGCAACAACCATTTTCCCTTTTCTCTGTTCTTTCCTGGAACTCACTCTGATCTCCTCTGACCTCTGTTTCGCTTAGTTAATTATTTCAAATATAGAATAAAATTTTGTTCTTTATACTTGGTCCTCTGCCACCTGACTTAAGACAGCATTGCTTAGCCCCCAGGATCAGGGAGATAGGATAATCAAGTGAGTCCTGCATCCTGGGCAAAGAGGGCCTGGAAGGGTGAGCATTTACCAGGTCCTAATATAAAAGCTTTCGGGTTTTGTTTGTTGTTTGGTTGTTTTACTTTCCCTTCCTCCCTCCTGCTTTCTCTTTCTTTTTGCCACTTGTGCACACTACAGTGTCCTTTCCTTCTACTTGCAAGTACCAGTGGCACAAAAACACTTCCAGTTTGGACATGGCATGTTTCTGAAGTTTCCTCACAAGGTAGCTCCATGTGGAGACAAGAATTTGAGTCTCAATTTACCTCCCCAGGAGAGTTTGGGGACACCATCATGAGCGAGCTGAGGCATGAGTGAGGTGATTGAAGGTTAGGAATTCATCTGTGGTCTCTACGTGCTGTCAGGCTTCACTGCTATTCCTCAGAGCTCATTATCTCTACTCTTGAAATTGGAGGTTTTAAAACAAGGAAAAGCAAGTAACTAGACCCCCGTGAGGCCAGTAAGTCTAGAGGACTCACCCAGGACTATCCTCTCAGTCTGACAAGAACTTGCTGCAGCAAGAAGCACGAAGATAGTGGGACATTGTCTACTGGTGAGTTTCTCATTGCCATGAACAAATACATGGCCAGAGGTAACCTGAGAAGAAAAGGGCTTAATTCAGTTTACAGTTTGGAGAAGTTTCATGAGGAAGGCATGGTGGCTGAAGTGGGAGTAATCAGAAAGATCTGGATCCAAATCTGAGAAACCCAGGCATCACTCAGACTGGATAATTCATTTATTTACACTAGTAGGCTGAAGTGAGCTTCATGCTCTCAAATGTCTTCAGCCCTCGATTATGATAAATCTGTGTCTCCTCTTTATAGGCCATTTTATAGGCATGTAGGCCAAAGTGACATCACTTTGAGTTCTTTACATTATTGGTGGGTTAAACTTCTAAGCTGCATGACTGGACACAAGCAGGCTTGCAGAAATGGGGAGGGAGCACAGCTGTATACTTAGATAACACATGGAAGCAGGACTGAGCTATATATGGAGGAAGCTGTAAGTGGCCTACAGAAGCAAGCAATGAACTGTGCTAGCTTCAATGGGAAGTTCCTTGGAGTGACTGCTGTGATTCAAACTTGTCTAGTTTATGGCTCCCTGTCCTAGTGACCAGCCCTCTCTTGTCATCTGTTAACTCTACAGTTCCCAGGAGCAGGGGAGTTCTTCAATCTCCCTGGCTATTGAACCTCTGTTTCTCCTGACTGCTCAGCACTTTAGAGAGAGGGTCTAAGAGAAGCTTTTTGATTGAGGCTCCACTCCCCCCTCCCGCCCCACAATCAGGACCAGAGCTGGTCACATTGTGTTCATAATTAGTGAATAGGAAGTGGAGCTTGGCTATAAAACCTCAAGGACCTCCCCCAGCAAGGCTCCACCTCCTAAAGGTTTCACAACCTTCCCAAACAGCACTACCAGCTGAGGACCAGTGTTCAAACATGTGAGCCTATGAAGACATTTTACATTCAAGCCATAGTGCTCTCTACCTGGAAGTGTCTAATAACCATACTAGATTGGATGTGGCATATTATTCATCACACATGCGACCACTTAACATATAATCATTACAAAGCAGAGTGTGATGAATGCCCTTTTTAGAAGCCCCCTGACTTCCACTGGGTCAACAGTGAAGGACCTTGCCAGTTAGGGGATGAAGGAAGTCCTGGGCCTGTATAGTGATGGTAATCATACCCAGAGCAAGATCCAGGGCAAAAAGTTCACACATGCACAGATTGGCCATCCCTGTCTGACCACCAGACTTTGGAGTCCCACCTCAGAACTAAGTTCCAGCTAAGGAAGCAAGCTTCTCTGCCAGCTTTGGCTTTTCATGAGACTGTGACAAAATTAAACTTGCTCTTTTTTTACTTATCAGAGTTTGTCTTAGTACTATTGGAGGCAAGTGATAAATCTCTTGCCTTTATCACCTTAAAAAAATGGCTTTAGATAAAAATGTCATGACTGTGTATGTTTCCCTTCAAACTCATAGACCATCCCATCCTCAGGAAATCTGAAGGACACTGGCCTTTATTGGGGTATTATCCTTGGAAACATAATTCAACTTTGAGCAAGGTTATTGGTGTTTCTACTGTGTATTGCACAGCCAGCCTCTGATTGCACGTCAGCACAGTATCCCAGAGCAGAGAGACCATCTAAGGTAAGATCAGAAGCCAGACCTTGAATATGGAAATGCTTGCTTTTGCTCTTAAGAGTTGAAAAATCAGTCCCTCATAATATGTTTCCTGGGTCTAGAGGACTCTCAGTCTCTTTAGGCATCTTAAGGCTTCATTTTTCAGTATGGGGAATGGAATCCAGGGCCTTGTACCATGCTAAGGAAGCACTCTACCACTAAACTACGGCCCTCTCAAGCAGAGAGAGAGAGAAAGAGAGAGAGAGAGAGAGAGAGAGAGAGAGAGAGAGAGAGAGAAGATGAATATCCCAGGGCCTCTGGCTGCTGCAAAGTAACTCCAGATGCATGTACCACTTTGTGCATCTGCACTGGCTGGAAGGCTTTGCAAATGATTACATTTAACTAATGAGAAATCTCCCTATTCAGGCTTTTTTTAGAAATTTAATTCGAAGTGCATTATTTGTTCAAAGTTGTATGGCTCTTCTTCGTGACTAATATTCTTCCAGCTGAGGTTTCAGATATTGGAATTCCTGCTTCTCAGGCCCTGAGCCCTGCACTTGCCATCAGACATGATATTAGGTTGGGTTGTAGTTTCCCATTTATTTATCTGTCTCTATTGTGGAGACTGTGAGACTCTTTAGGGTAGGCACCATGCCTCCAGCACAGTGTGTGGCACATAGAGTCTCGGTAAACTAAGAACTGGCCTATCAGAAAAGGGAGCATCTTTATGTATTCAGCTGCATCCACATCTGCATGGAGACTGCCTAGAAGCCAGCTCAGGCTCAGCTCACGCCTTTGGAGAAGGATGCTTTTGGACTCTGACCTGAAGATAACTTTATCTAGGCCTGACTGTTCTGTGTCTCTTTCCCATGATAACTCATCCATGTCATAAATCCCTATTAGTGTTCAGATGGAGCAACACTATAATATTCTCAGAAATGGCAACTCATAACATAAGTGATGAGATTCTATTAACTAGAAATGGGATTGGAGAGATTGCTCAGTGGTTAAGGCACTGGCCTGCAATGCCTGATTCCCCAGTACACATGTAAAGCCACACAAAGTGGTACATGCATCTGATTTCACATGCAGTGGCTGGAGGTCCTGGCGTGCCCATTCTCTCTCTCTCTCTCTCTCTCTCTCTCTCTCTCTCTCTCTCTCTCTCTCTCTCTCTCTCTCTCTCTCTCTCTCTCTCTGCAAATAAGTAAAATATTAACTATAAATGATGTTGTGGTAGTTTGACTGAATGTCCCCCAATAGATTCAAAAGTGTAAAACTCTCCAACTGCCTGGCCGGAGGAAGTGTCAGTAGGCTGGATTTTAGGCTCTAGCCCTAGGGTGGATGTGAAATTCCAGCGGTACATATGCAAAAAGCATTCAGAGCTGAAGTCTGGCATCCTGCTTTATGTTGGAGTTGGAGTGTGCTGGCTGAAGGTGATGGGTCTCTTGCTTGGATCTGTGAAAGGGGGGCAGCCTTTCTTTATTATTAAACTTCCTTGGATCTGTTACTTTAATAAATACTTTCTTCCCAAAACTATGCCTAGTTTTGAGATTCATCCCAGCAGCGTGTGGCTGACTAGGACAGGTGTCTTGTAAGACTATTGCATGTCTTTACCACACTCTCTAGGCATACCAAATAATTTACATGGGACCTTTAAAAATTATTGTTATTTGAAAGCAAATAGAGACAGAGGAGAGACAGGGGCAATGGGCACACCAGGGCCTCCAGCTGCTGCAAATGAATTTCAGATGCATGTGCCACTTTGTGCATCTGGCTGTACGTGGGTACTGGGGAATCAAACCCAGGTCGTTAGGCTTTGCAGGCAAGTGCCTTAATTGTTGAGCCATCTCTTCAGCCCTGAGACTTTTTAACTCTACAATTTATACATAAGAAAGTTACCAGGGTGACTCAGTGAGGGGTCTGCACTTTAGTCGTGTCCTCAACTACCTCTTGTATCCTGGCTTCTCATGTGTTATGAAGCATTTGAGCACTGATTGTGGTAAGAGGGTGGCTTCCAACAGTGTGCAGGTGCTGAGTTTAAGGCATCCTCACTATGGAAGGGGCATCTTTATGAAGTGGAGTCATGTGTCCAGTTAGGGCACCACTAGCCTTCACCAGCCCTTTTTCTCCCTTTTTTCTCCTTTATCTCTCTTTCCCCATTTTTTTTTGGGGGGGGGTTCGAGGTAGG
Organism: Zapus hudsonius; assembly: GCA_004024765.1. Lineage (NCBI taxonomy): Eukaryota > Metazoa > Chordata > Mammalia > Rodentia > Dipodidae > Zapus > Zapus hudsonius. The sequence continues at coordinate 55,085 of PVHP010004651.1, read as the reverse complement.
GTCTCGCTCTAGCCCAGGCTGACCTATAATTCACTATGTAGTCTCAGGGTGGCCTTGAACTCTTGGCAATCCTCCTACCTCTGCCTCCCGAGTGCTGGGATTAAAGGCATGCGCCACCATGCCTGGCTTTTCTTTCCCCATTTTTGAGGGAATGTGTGGATGGTGTGCATGTGGATGTGTGTACATGTGGGTGTGCATGCATGTCTGTGTATCTGCATGTCGATGTCTGGTGTCTTCCTCAATCACTCTCCACTTTATTTACTGAGGCAGAGTCTGGCACTTGAACCCAGCGCTTACTGACTCAGCTAGTCTAGCTAGCCAGCTTGCCCCAAGGATCTTCAGCTTCTTCCTCTCATGAGCTGGGATTGCAGGTGGGCCACCAAGCCCACCTGGCATTTATGTGGGTGTTGGGTGTGCAAACTCCAATGCCCATACTGTGCTACAGGTGCTTGATTCCCAAACCATCTCCCCAGCCCTCTGTTGCTCTTTTCTAAGACAATTGAGGAAATGCAAGGAGCCTGCTTTTAGACATGCAGAGGTTACCCTCCATGAGAAGTCAGGCATTTTGTTCTGTTTTCACATCTTTGTACACACACACATACATACACAAATTTGAACAACAGAATAAATAGGAAGTTTTCACAAAGAAATGGAAACAAAGAGGGAGATAGGAGATGGGTGGTTAATGTTTATTGTCCATGTGTCAAGATTTAGAATCTGAGGGATTTTATAGATTAGGTTAATCAAGGTGGTAAGACCCACCCTAGGTGTGAGCAGTGCCATTCCACAGGCTGGGGTCTGGGACAGAATCAAAGGAGAGACAGGAATGATGGCTGTGCAGAAGCATTTGCTCTTCCCTGCTTCCTGGCTCCGGACTGACCGCGACACGCTGCTTCCTGTTCGCACCACCTTGAATCTCTACCATGATGGACAGCAACCTCAAACTGAGCCCAAAATAAGCCTTCCTTCCTCAAATTGCTCTTGTCAGGTATTTTATCACAGTAATGAGAATAGTGATGAATACAGATTGTAAATTGGTACAATTGTTTTCAGAAATCTTAAAGCAGTATCTACCAAGCTTTAAGACCCAGCATCCTTGGGTATATATTAGATGTGAGGACTTATTCTAGAATAGATTAGAGAGATGTGTACTGTTATATTCATAGAACCATTCTTCATATATAAAACCCCCCAAAGTCCAACAAGAACAGACAGGTTTAAAATCGTGTTGTGTAACCCTGCCACAGAGCACTACACAGCAACGAGAAGAGGCTGCTAGGCAGCAAGTGAGTCTTACAGACATCATGGTGACTGAAAGAAACAAACACAAGAAGTCATCCTGCTGTGTCAATGGATTCAACATGGTGACTTCAGCCAACCTCAGATTAAAAATAATCATTATAGAAGATGATATGTCTATGTTGGACACAGACTTTTTCCTTGTCCTTATTCCCTAGACATGGTATAATATCTCTTTGCATAGCATTTATACTATATTGAACATTATATGTAATCTAGAGGTGATTTGAAATGTGCAGGAGAATGCATTTTGTGTGTGTGCGTATGTTGTACATATAGAACTTTGCATGGGAAAAGTAAATATAACCCAGAGCTAAATCCCTTATATGAGGAACTTGAGCACCTGAGGAATTTGGTGTCTATAAAGCAACTCTACTGTATTAGTCTATTTATGAAGTTTTTTAAGCCAAAATTTGTCTATAGTGATAGCTGTGAGATGGTGATTGCCTCTGAGGAGGTTGACAGAGAAGCAGCCCATAGAGGCCCATCAAGTTGCTGGGAACTCTACATGCTGGAATGGTAGGTACATGAATAAATATATACCATGAAAGCATTAACCCATTTGTGTAATAGTTATACATATAGTTGAATATAAATTATAGCTCAATTAAAAATGTTTATGGGAGATACTTCTTAAATTGTGATGTGTCCATATGTGTTTATTTAGAGGACACTTTCTATTGCATGCATGTCGATCCCTTCTGAGCTTCAGGCCATCTTAGTTAACATCTGCAAGTGTTAATTTCCAAAGGAGGAATAATGGCAATAATGATATTTCTCATTTAGAGCCGTGTATTAGTCAGCTTTTCATTATTACAACAAAATATCTAAGATAGGGCTGGAGAAATGGCTCAGCAGTTATGGCACCTGTCTGCAAATTGACCTGGGTTCAATTCCCTAGAGCCTACTTAAAGCCAGATGCACAAAGTGGCACATGCATCTAGAGTTTGTTTGCAGTGGCTGGAGGCCCTGGTGCGCCCATTCTCTCTGTCTCTCTTCTCTCTATCTCTGCTTGCAAATAAATAAATAAAGATTTTTTAAAAAAAATACCTGAGATAATTGACTTAGAAGAAACACCTGTTTTGCATTTTGCCTCACAATTTTGTAGGTTTCAGTCCATGGGTCATTGGGCTTCATTGTTTGGGACCTGTAGTGAGTCAGAACATCATGGTGGGGGCACAGGAAGAGGAAGAGAGAGAGATGGGGGGAGGAGAGGAGAGGGGAAGAGAAGAGAGGGGAGGGGAAGGGAGGGGAGGCAAAAAGAAGAGAGGAGGGCAAGGGAGGGAAGGAGAGGAGAGGAGGGGAGGGAAGAGGGAGGGGGAGAGGGGAGAGAGGACCCAGTGCTCCAATAGTCCCTTTAAGGGAACACCTTTAATGACCTAACTTTTTTGCATTGGACCATTTCTTCAAGTTCACACCTGCACTACCACCAGGAGTCGGGACCAAGCCTTTAAACACACATGTTTTGGAGAAACCCATCCAAACCACTGCAATCCTAGGAGAAGTAAAGAAGTTGAAGTTCCTGACACACCACTACTGCTTTGTGTATTGACAACAACATTCTTCTGCACCTCCTAATGGTATTTAACGTTATTCATGAACACTTTTTAAAAATATTTATTCGAGAGAGGAAGAGGAAGATAGAGAATGGGCATTTCAGGGCCTCTAGCCACAGCAAATGAACTAAAGATGCATGTGCCACTTTGTGCATCTGGCTTTATTTGGGAACTGGGGGATTGAACCTGGATCCTTGGGCTTTGCAGACAAGCACTTTATCTGCTGAGCCATCTCTCCAGCCCCATGAAGACTTTTTATTTATTTATTTTTTAGTGTTTTGAGGAGATAGGGTCTTCTCACTCTAGCTCAGGTTAACCTGGAGTTCACTATGTGATCTCAGGGTGGCCTCTAACTCACAGCAATCCTCCTACCTCTGCTTCCAGAGTGCTAGATTAAAGGCATGCGCCACCACACCTGGTCCGTGAACACTTTTTGATTTGGGGTTTCTTTTTCAAAAAAAATTTTTTTAGATATTTTTATTTGTAAGCAGGGAGAGATAGAAGAGAGACAGACACAGAGTATGAGCATGCCAGGGCCTCGAGCCATTGCAAACAAACTCCAGATACATGTGCCACCTTGTGTATCTGGCTTTAAGTGGGTACTAGGGAATCAAACCTGAGCCCTTAGGCTTTGCAGGCAAGCGCCTTAACCACTGAGCAATCTCTCCGGCCCCTGATTTGGGGTTTCTTATGCTATGCTCCCAGGTTGAAATCAGAGGACAACTCTGAAAAGTTAGACCTCACCTTCCACCTCCTTGAGGCAGGGTTCCTCTCGATCATGCTTGTTTTTTGTTGTTGTTCTTTATTTTTAAAAATATTTTATTTATTTTTATTTGTTATAGAGAGAGGGAAGGAGGAAAAATGGGAGCATCAGGGCCTCTGCAAACGAACTTCAGGTGCATGTGCCACCTTGCGCATCTGTTTTACATAGGTACTGAGGAATTGAACCCAGGACCTTAACCACTGAGCAATCTCTCAGCCGTGTTTCTTTTGTTTTTTGATGCACTTGCCTGAGCTTCCCGCCTCCGGGAAAATCTCTTGTCTCTGCCTCCTATCTCTCCATCAAAATGCTGGTATCACAGAAGTCCATCACAGCTTCCAGATTTTATGTGGAGCTTGAGAATGGAACTCAACATTCAGGCTTGAGTACTTTATCTACAGAGCCATCTCCCCGGCCTCTCAATAGATTTCTTAATAGTTAGAAATGAGTTGTCATGTAGCAATTTCCCTACCACTGGACTTTCAAGTCACTTCCAATTTTAGGGGAAGGCATATGGCAAAATATGCCCAAAGTCCATGCTATACTTGAGTGAAAATGTCATTATAAAACCCATCACTGTGTACAAGATTGCTCCCATGGTCATCCTTCTGGAGCAAATTTTGATGCAGTGCTTGGCTGACTGCGGCCAGCCAGGTTGGAATTGTAGAGGTTCCCCTCTAACCATGCTCCCCTTTCCACCTTATTTCCTTTAATGCAGTAGTATTGTTTCACTTGGATTATTTGCAGAATGGGATGCTGTTATTCTTAGCCTAAATCCTATTTTCTCCCCCAATACAAGGCTAAAGCCAAGCATCCAGATTGTTACCTCTGATTTAAACACTGGTTGAAACCTAGTATAAGGGGGTTGGAGAGATGGCTTAGAGGTTTAAGGTGCTTTCTTGCAAAGGTTGTCAGTCCAAGTTCAATTCCCCAGTACCCATATGAAGCCAGATGCACAAGATGGCATGTGTATCTGAATTTCATATGCAGTGACAGGAGGCCCTGGTATACCCATTCTCTTTCTCTCTCACACAAATAAATAAAAATATTTTTTAAAAAGCAATCTAACCTTGCACAGCCTCCAATACTGTAAAATGTGAAGTCATCTCTCTGGCCTTCAGAATTGCTTGTACGTGTGTGTAGTTATATATAAACCTCATCTAATTTTTAAAAAATTATTTACAAGTAGAGAGAGAACATATTGGTGTTATGGGGCCTCTTCCTGCTGCAAACGAACTTAGAAACATCCTTCAAGATTCATTTTAAAGAAAAACAATGTACAAATCACTGCAATGCAAACTGTCCTAAGAAAAAATGGTGCACCTGTGGAATGCACACAGACAAGACCTTCAGGCCTCTCATTCCTGTGATCTTTCAGAAAAGTCACAATTAAAAACACTCCACAGAGGTACTTGGGAGAAAAGTAGTTACTTCCTGGGAAGAAGCAAAAGGAAATATTTGCCCAAAGACTAGCATACTTGAACATAAAGGTGGAATTTTTATTTATCTTATTTAAAGATGAACTGGCTGAAGGTTAAGCCACCAAACTGTCCACTTTGAAGTATCCCTTCCTCTGACAAGTTTACCTAGGGCATTGTTTTTCTCTTCCCGGCTGAAGGACTCTTGATGTTACAGAGAGCAGTGTCTCTCCATCTGATGTGTACATTGCTGAGGGATACTTTTAAAAAGCATTTGTTTGCAAGGAGAGAGAGACAGGAGAGAGAGAGAGAGGAGAGAATGAGTTTTCCAGAGCCTCTTGCTACTGCAAACTCTAGATGCATGTGCCACTTTGTGCATCTGGCTTTCTGTGGGTTCTGGGGAATTGAACTCCAGGCCATTAGGCTTTGCAAGTTAGTGCCCTAACTGCTGAGCAATCTTTTCACTCTGAGGATGTTTTATAAAAACATCTGCTTTGGTAGATGTGGTGGTTTATTTTATTTTATTTTATTATCTGCAAGCAGACAGAGGAGAGAGGCATGCCAGACACTGCAAAGGAACTCCATATGCATGTTCCACTTTGTGCATCTGGCTTTATATGGGTACTAGTGAATCAAACCCCAGTCATTAGGCCTCTCTGGCAAGCACCTTAACCACTGAACTATCTCTCCAGCCCTAGATGTGGTGGTTTGAATAAAAAATGTCCCTCATTGCCTCAAGTGCTTGGGAGTGTCTCCTATTTGGTCCCTGCAGGTGAAGCCTTTTGGAAGTGGAGCCTTGCTGGAGGAGGTGTGTCACTATGGGCTGGGCCTTGAGGTTTATTAGTCCAGCCTACTAGGTGTTCAAACAGCTTACTATGTTGCTGTGACAAGATGGGGCATCCTGACTATCTGCTCTGTCGTGCTTTGCCTGCCATGCAGGCAAAAGCAGATAGTTTTGTTCAGATGTTGTTCCTGCAGCAGTAGATCTGAAATGGGCCCTGAGATTCTGTGGTGCTGTCAAGTGCCCATCAGTGCAGGGCTGCTGGTTGTCTGGACCACATACAATCTCAATAGCCAGGACATTGGCAGTGATGTAGCTCAGCTCCTGGAGAATGTTTAGCACTGTGCTCTGGCTCTCTAAGGTGGGAGCATAGGCCTGATTCCTGAGAGGTCCACAAAGACCCTTCTTTTTTTAACTTTTTATTGATAGCTTCCATAATTATAGATGAAAAACCATTATGATTCCCTTCCCACACTCCCTCATACCTCCTCCCCCTCTCAATTAGTCTGTTTTGTTTCAGTGTCATCATCTTTTCCTCCCATTATATGTAGGTATTATCAGGCACTGGGAGGTCATGAATATTAAGGCCATTTTGTGTCTGGAAATTTGCCTTGTAAGCTTGCGTTGTAAACTTCCTTTGGCTCTTACGATCTTTCCCCCACCTCTTCCACAATAGACCTGAGCTTCGGGAAGTGTGATAGAGATGTCCCAGTCAGAACACTCCAGTGTCATTTCTTCTCAGCACTATGGTGTCTTTTGAGTCATCCCAGTGGTCACCACCATCTAAAAAAGAAAAGCTTCTCTAGCTAAAAGTGAGAGTAGCATTATTATATGGATAAGTTCATTTTTTAAAAACAAAGTGCTTGTAAGGCATTTTGGTGCGCATAATATATGTATGTAGCCAGACAATAGCAGGCATTACTCCCCTAGGGCTCAGGACCTCCCTGACCATATGCTTTTGACTAGGTCTTCAGTACCAGGCATGTATTCCCTCCCATGGAGCGGGCCTCCAGTCCAATTAGAGAGCAGTTAGTTTCCCCCACAACAGACATGCCACTATTGGCACATTTGGTCTGGCTGGCCTTCTTAAGGCTTGCAGAGTCCACTGCTGTTTACAGGACCCTTGTTGTTGCGATCATAGCATTAATAATGGTGAATGTGCCCTTTCCTTTCCTTTCCTTTCCAATCACTAACAATATGTTGTCATCTCCTTTCTCTCTCTCTCTCTCTCTCTCTCTCTCTCTCTCTCTCTCTCTCTCTCTCTCACACACACACACACACACACACACACACACACACACACACACACACATCTCTTGGAGTTTAAATAGTGAGACAGTGTCTCAGTTCTTGCTTCTGAAATCAATCTAAACCCAACCAACAATGGCATTGATTATTCTCTAGCCCACACACTTCCTATAGTACAGGAGCATATCCCAATTTTATTAACTAAGCTCAACCCACACTTCCTACTTGTTTCCACCAAAAGTTCATTATACTGCTGGGGTTTCTAAATGACTTTGTTTATAGTTGCCTAAAGACTTTTCAGAAAAGAATAGGATTAATAACTGTGAGGGAGCCAGTGTTCTTAACTTCTGTTATAATGCAAATGGAAAGGAAAGCCAAGTAGCTCTTGTTTTGGAGATTCACTGAAATATGAGGCTCAGGGCCTAAGCTGAAGCTAGTGGTAGAATTTCAGTGTCCCGCTCAGCACTGTGATGTTTATACTGACCCATGGAAAGTGCTTGGAGAACGTTTTATGGAAAGGGACTTAAATGGTGAAAACAGCATGACTACAGCTTTGTCAAAAGTCAAATGCCACTTAAGAAAGATGAGAAGGAAAACATTACATTTAAGCTCAGCTAAGTGGTTGAGTTTAAGAGTGAGAAATTTTGAATTTTTTTTCTTTTATAATGTTTTGTGTCTCAACTCTATAATGAGCATGGGTTGATGTTGCAATGAAAAAAGAAAGCCAATTCTACAGCCCAACTCAGTTGAGTCCCTCTTTCCTTCTGATTTGTTATTCACTGTCATGTTCTTTCTGTTTGAGTCTTCTGTCTATCTTGTCTCCTCTGCCTCATCAGGGCCAAGGGCTCTTCTGGAACTATCTGGAAGAGAGCTCCATCCTGAACCCATCCAAAGGCAGGCAGGAGTTACTTGGTTGAGGTCATGTTATACTAAAAGGATCCTAAGGAAACAATTTGAAGGCCCAGTTAGGCACAATGCCTCCTAGGAGGTGGGAACTGCACCCCACAGAGGACAGAGAGCATAAGACACACCACTGGAGCCTAGAAATCACACAGACATTTCCTCTCCCTACCCACTGCCAATCTGCACTCAGCCCACAGACCTTACCATTGTAACCCTTGGCCTTCCCTCCTTCCCTGAGCCCCTGGTATATATAGCCTCTATTTCCTTGGAGCCTCGGAGTCTGCCCTCCATTAGGAAAGCCTCTTCCTTGACTTTGTCTGGCTTCCTACCAGTTCTCCATAAGCCCAACAGACTAAAGGACTCCACAGAGTTCTATGGACTGCCAGGAAGAACCCAACGCCTGGCCAGAGAAGCTTGATCTGCATCTCAGGGGCCAGAGGTATGCCAAACTCTTGTGCCCTGAAGGTCTTTGCCCACAACACTCCTTGTGGCTCAGGAAGCCATCCCTGGTTCATCTGTCCTACTCTTCAGTCCCAGGGAGAGGAGGTGAGGCTGCCTGGTCCCGCCTGTTAGGGGCCCCATCCTGGTACATGTGTGCAGTGTGGGGCTCTAGGCAGCTCTGCTCTGTTTTATGGAGTCGCCACCACCCTCATGCTGAAGGGTCTTTTCCAGGGCACAGGCCCCAGGACTTCTAGACATTCCCACTAGAGAAGGGCCCAAGGCTGACCCCACTCCTCAGCCTTCCTCTTTCACTTCTGGTTCCCTTTCCTCAGCTTTTTCCTTCCACCTCTCACTCCCACTTCTCAGCCTTCTCCCTCTTATTTCCTCTTTTTAAAATTGATTTGGTTTATTGCTTTAAAAAAATACTTTGGCTTTGGTGGTCTGTTGAGAAGAGCTACACACCAGGCTGGGCCTGAGTCCTCTGCTGGCACAAGCAGAACCACAGTGAGAGGACTCTCCACTCATACCAGCCTCGCAGAGTCAAAAAACCTGAGGAAGACAACAGGGATCAGTTGGCAGCTCCTGAAGGAGAACAGCCAAGCAGACCCTCAGCAGCTTCAGACACCCTCCCCTCACCCTACCATCAGCATTAGGAGCCTCTAGAGAACTGGGGACCTCAAAGGACAGGGCAATCCAGCAACCACACAGCATCCAGCACTGCCAATCTGAACAGCAGATCCACAGACCTAACCAACCTAGATGAACCAAAACTTGAAAAAGAGGGAGCCAGCATAGGTGATATGGAAGCCTTCCCGAAAGGTAACAGGGCCATCTTACACTGGGGTGATACCTACCCCAAAGCCAGGTATTCAGGCCTGTGCTGGAAGTGCTAATTGCACCTTCCATGTCATGGCAGGTTATGTGTTAGAATTGATTGATGAGCTTTTGGTTGGCTTTGACATTCTTTTGTGGGTTTTTTTGTTTTGTTTTGTTTTTGTTTTTTGTTTCTGGTTTTGGTTTTGGTTTTCCAGGTAAGGTCTTGCTCTATCCCAGGCTGCCCTGGAATTCACTATGTAGTCTCAGGGTGGCCTTGAATTCAAAGTGATCCTCCTACCTCTGCCTCCCGAGTTCTAGGATTAAAGGTATGCAGAACCATGCCCTACACCATTCTTAAATAAACTGGGTTTTAAGAGTGAAGTTGTCACTTTTGATATCTCTTTATTTATAGGGACCTTTTGTCATTTTCTTCTGTCTTTCTTGGAGGCAGGGTCCCACACAGTCTCAGGCCAACCTGGAACCCATTATAGACCAGAAATCTCAGCCTCCCAGTTGACAGGATTAAGGGTGTGAGTTAATACACACCCTGAGGAACTTTGGCTTTGTTAGATTACCTGTTTAATCCCCATCCTTGCAGAAATACTCTGCTGGTCTTGTTTATATATATATATATATTCCCCAGCTGAATATTAGGACTGTATTTTGCTTCATCCAGCCTACTTGAATATTTGCATAGCAGACAAATACAACACATTGGGTCTCTTCTGTTATTACTGTGGGAGTAATATAAGAGCCATACCTGGCATCTTAGGCTCCGACCCTGAAGATATAGAACTTCTGAAAGAGAACACAGGAAGCCAACTTAAGAAAATAAGGAGGTCAATACAAGATATGTGTAAGGGAGTAGAAATAATAAATTCCAATCAGAAATTCTAGAAATGAAAAACACAGTGAGTCAAATACAAAACTGTAGAAAGTCTCACCAATAGAATAGATCAAGGAGAGGAGAGAATATCTAAACTGGAAAACAAGGTGGCAACTCTAGAACAGTCCAACAAAGAGAAAGACATACTAATAGGAAGGTATGAATAAGAATTTCAAGACATTAGAGATACTATGAAGAGGTCAAACATAAGAATTCAGGGTATATTAGAAGGAGAATTTCACCCTAAGGGCATAGTAAATATTTTAAAAAAAAATAATAGAAGAGAATTTCCCCCAAATAGCTAAAGTGGTACCAATGCAGATACAGGATGTATTTAGAACACCAAACAGACAAAAACCAGGAAAGAACCTCTCCCTACCATATTATAATTGAACTACTGAAGAAAATATATTGAAAGCAGTAAGAGAGAAGCATCAAGTAACCTATAAAGGCAAGCCCATCAGGATAATAGCAGATTACATAAAACAAACCTTAAAAGCCAGAAGGGCTTGGAGTGATGTATTCCAAGTGTTGTGCAGGGTGAGCAATAAGGATCTAGTTTCCTTCTTCTACATGTAGCTATCTAGTTTTCCCAGCACCATTTGTTGAAAATACTATATGTTGTAGTCAGCCACATGCTGCTGGGATGAATCTCCAAACCAGGCACAATTTTGGGAAGGAAAGAATTTATTGAAGTAACAGACTCAGAGGAAATTACAGAAAAAACTTTTACAGAAGCAAGCAGAGAGAGAAACAGCACCTCCAGAAGCAAGCAAGCAAGTACACTGTCACACTGTAATTCACAAAAAATGCAGAACTGCCAGACCGGGTTCCTGCTTTTCTTTTGCATATATTTTGCATCCAAATTAGAAAGGGCCAGTCCCCAGGAGGCTAGGCCAAAGTGACACTTCCTCAAGCCAGAAGCCTGGAGACAATTAACAATTTTAATAAACTTTTGAATCTACTGGGGGGCATTATTCAAACTACCACACTATATTTTCTCCAACTTGTATTTTTGGCAGCTTTGTTAAAAATCAGTTGGCTGTAGTTATGTGGATTTATACCTAAATCCTCTGTTCTGTCCCATGGATTTATGTGTCTGTTGGTGTGCCAGTACCATGCTGTTTTGTTCCTTTGACTCTGTAGTATAATGTGAAATCAGGTATAGCAATACCCTTTCACCAACTCTTTTTTACTCAGAATTACTTTGATTGTCCTAATTCTTTCATGGTTCCATATAAAATTTACAAATTTTTTCTATCTCTGTGAAGAATGGTACTAGATTTTCTCACAACATTTTTACAGTGTTCTTTAACATTCTAGTTGTTTTTCTCATTTATTGATTTCTATTTGGGAGAATCCTTCACCTTAGGGCAAAATATTATTATACTATGCAAAGTCCTTTCTCATTTAAAAAGCACCTTCTTTACCAAAAATATAGTTTATATCTATAACATTTTCTTATTTGATGGTTTCTCTCATATTTTTCTTTTTCATTTTTTTATATTTTTATTTATTTGAGAGAAATAGAAAGAAAATATGGCACACCAGGGCCTCCTGCCACTGTAAAGGAACTCCAAACACGTCTGCCACTCTGTGCATCTGACTTTACGTGGGTACTGAGGAATTGAACTCAGGCCTTCAGACTTTGCAAGCAAATGCCTTTACATCTGAGCTGTCTCTCCAGCCCCATGTATTTTTTTAAAGATAAAATCACAGACATGAATTAATGTCCCAAATACATTGTAAAAGAAAGATTATAATTAATATGTAATGAAACTCATTGGATTAATCTGTAAAATTTTGAGGTCTTTGCAACTTTTATAAAAATATTTTATTGATTTGTTTATTTGCAAAGAGAGGGAGAAAGAGAGAAGAGAGACAGAGAATGGGCCACCGCAAAGGAACTCTAAATGCATGCACCACTTTGCGCATGTGGCTTTACATGGGTACTGGGGAATCAAACCTGGGTTATTAGGCTTTGCAGGCAAGTGCCTTAACCACTGAGTCATCTCTCCAACCCTAAGCATGTTTTTCTATTGTAATGGTAGAGCTGGGGATTAGAATTTAGACAATACCCAGCAAATTCCAATGTACCCCAGAATTTAAGGAGTACCCAGATTCTTGTCTATAAAGTTAAAGAATTAAAATTATAGACCACCAGAGGATAAGGTATAGTGGGATACTTTAAATAAAGGAAAATGGGAAGTTACAGAGTTCTCCAGCCACCAGTGTGGAGAGAACACGTTGGAGACGGTTTAACAAAAGCTATGCTGTTTAGCCAAACAAGCAGCAGAAGAAAAAATAACAGAGGGCTCCCATCATGAAGAAAAAGGTTCATGTGGGAAAAATCTTGAACCCCTAAGGCCTGGAAATTTAGAAGTCCTCATCCTAAGAAGCTATCTGGAGGGAAGAAGAGAGGCTGGACTTTGTATCAGTGACTTTTAAAGGCCTCTGCCAAGTAAGTCAGAGAGACAGCTGGTTGGTCCATACCTGACAAATCAGTTTTAATATCTAGGTTTGAACTTTAGCTAGGGACACCTCCCACTCGGGGAAAGAGGAGATCAGGCCTGGAATCTGTGAACTTGCCTGAAACTGTCACACTTTTTTTTCCTTTAATTCCCAATTTTTTATGTTGTAGCTTACCTTGGCTTGACTAAGATAAGAACCTTAAAGAACTCATTTTTCAAAAGAGACAGTAGCAGCTCCAGATTATCCAAAATGCTGGATTTACATATATTAACAAGTACATACATATATAAGCATGTGGCAGGAATAATGCTCAATGAATGTATAGGGCTAAAGAGATTTCTCAGTGGTTAAAGATGGTTGTTTGCAAAACCTGCTGAACCAGGTTTGATTCCCCAGCACCCATGAAAGCCAGATTCACAAAGTGGTAGGCACATGTGTCTGGACTTTGTTTGCAGTGGCTAGAGGCCCTGGTGTGCTCATGTTCTTTCTCTCTCTCTAATAGTAAATATTTTTTAAAAGATGTATAAATGAAGAGACCACAAATTCTGTTACTTTGTTTTTTCATAGGACACAGAATGATATGTAAAAGCAAGTGCATAAAAACAATTGCTGTGAACAGATATAATTTTAGATTCAGTTAGGTTAGGGTATACCCACTTACCAAAACAATAGAAGCTTTACATCTCTACCCATTTGAGATATAAGAAAGGCTTATTGACACTATAGATCAAAAGGTGAAGCTTGTAATGTAGAGTTAGATTATCTTTTCCTGTTTAAGAGTTAGTCAGCAATCATCTTTACACATAGGGATTTTTAAAAATGTTTTATTTATTCATTTTCAAGCAGAGAGAGAGAGAGAGAGAGAAAGCACACCTGGGCCACCACCTTGTGGGTCTGGTTTATGTGGGTCCTGGGGAATTGAACCCGGGGCCTTAGGCACTGGAGGCAAGTGCCTTACCCGCTGAGCCATCTCTCCAGCCCCACATAGAAATTTTTTTTCAGTATAAGATCTCTTTTTTCTCTAGGTTTATCCTAAAACAGACCATAAGATCTTTTTTTTTTTTTCTTTGTTATAGAATTGCTGTTTGGAGATAAAGAAGGAAGAGGTAAGGTCAAAGGACAGATGAGAGCTAGGTGTTGAAAATAGTTAATTTCTCAGAATTTGTCTTTTGTTCTCATGTAACCTCTGAAATTCAAACATATTGGTGGAAACATCTGCTATAAAATTGGTTACAGCAAAGTGGGGAAATCTCTGTTATATGTCTTAGATGCTATCTGATGACATTCTTAGTCTTTGGGTTGGTAAAGGCTAGGGTTATCTGTTCTATATTCCTTTTGTAATGTCACAGGGATGTTAGATGACACCTAGAGGTGGGAAATAAATTAATATTTAAGGGTTCTAAGATACACCATGACAATCTGTCTCTGGACCTGAAAAATTCAACCTCTCTGCCATCACTAAAGTTCTAATCAGTCAGTCAGCCTAGTAGAATGCTTGGTGTAGGCATGGCTTCTTTCTGGAAACTTCATTCACAGAAGCATCCATCAGAATGATCTTATTGAAGACTGTATTACTAACTTCTAAAAGAGGTATATTTTTGACCCAAGCAATTAGTGTTACCAAACTTGCTGCTTATAGGTCAGTGTGTGTGTGTGTGTGTGTGTGTGTGTGTGTGTGTGTGTGTGTGTGTGTATGTGTGTGTACATGTATGTGATGTAGATAGATAGAGGGGTGGGGCTTTTCCCCTCTTTTTTCTGTTATAAATATAAAAAGTAAATGTCCACTCAATGAGAAGTGAAATGTAGTCATTATACAAGCTTACAATGAGTATAATATACATTAAAATAATAGGTAGGAAGTCTTACATGGACTAAGATTAAAATAAAGATCCCAAGTATGGAGGAACAATTTTTTGAGCTGTATCCTAGTGTGATCCATTTTATTTTTAAAATGTTTTTATTTATTTGTAAGCAGAGAGAGAGAGAGAGAGAGAGAGAGAGGAAAGACAGAGAGACCAGATGCACAAGGCCCTCTGTGTGCTGCAAGTGAACTCCAGCTGCATGTGCCTCTTTGTGCATCTGCCTTTCTCACGTACTAGGGAATTGAACCCAGAGTTTTAGGCTTTGCAGTCAAGCACCTAAACCTCTGAGCTATTTCTCCAGCCCCTCATTGTATGTTGTTTTTTTTTTAAAGTGTGTATTTGTACAAGCATATGAAGGCACATGAAAACTCCTTGTGAAGAGTAATAATCAGTAGTTATTTCTGGAAGGGCATAAAGGTGAGGTTGGTGTGATGGTCAGATGTCTGTAGGGACCACCCCTCCCCTTCCAGCCCCTCTGATGTTTAGTTAGAGCTACAACCTAGGTGCTAAAACTGATTGGTCAAATATAAGCCAATCAGCTGTCTCTCTCTGGCTCACCTGGGAAGAACTTAAATTCTCTTCCCTAGAGGAAGTAGGCCCTTCTTCCCCCACATGGCAATGGAGTAGAAGGACTGCCTACCCAGACCTCAGTGAGGTAAGGCCTATACCCCTACCCCAGCTGATGGCTGGGGTAGGGGGGCAGGCTCCAGACCTTTTCTCTCATGAACCTCTCTTTCTCATAAAGGGAGCTTTCTGTTATCTTTTCTTGGGCTGTTTATCTAACTAAATAATATAAGCTCTGTGAACTCTCTGACATGTGTTTTCCCCACACTGGTGGCAGGAAAACTATAACTTCCCACATGATGACTGGGAAATTTCCCCATCCAACTCCCCTTTTCCTAACCTACTAAATTAAAATAAATATATAATTAAATTTTAATTCTGTCCCTATGTACAATTCTTTGGCATTAGAGGACAAGAACTTGGAATAGGAGGAGGGGGAAAGGGAGGATTCCAAAACTCTCTCTCTCCCCATGTTGCTTACAATTATTAATTATCAACAACCCATATCAGTTGGGACAGGGAGGGGAAGGTTTCTGAATCAATTAAAGTCTGTACAACAATGATAAAAGCTTACGGAAAAGACTGTCTGTTTCCAAAGATCTTTGTGAATTTCTTAGCATTCTTCAAGTCTTCACAGGCTTCTAAGAATGGCGGCACCTCTAAGGGGAGCCTTGATTGCTCCAAATCATTGTTTTAATCAATGTAATTAGCAGAGCAACAATTAGGTTCGAAGTTTGGATAGCCTGCAGGTTCCTATCCTTAGCTTCCCCACCCCCATTCCCTTCCTTGAATATATTAAATATATTTAATCATGCCCCCTCTTTTTTGAGCAATAAATATGCTATTCTAGGGCTGGAGAGATGGCTCAGCAGTTAAGGCAGTGCCTAAGAAGGCCCCCGGTTCAATTCCCCAGGACCCACATAAGCCACACAAGGTGGTGGCCCTGGTGTGCGCTCTCTCTCTCTCTCTCTCTCTCTCTCTCTCCCCTTGAAAAATGAATAAATAAAATATTTTTTAAAAAATATGCTATTCTAAATTTCTCTATATAATTGGTGATAAAAACACATTCACTTGATATCAATTTTTTTTCATTGCACAACTAATCTTAAACCTCTAGGACTTCTTTGCTTTCTGGGCTTTGTTCTCTCTCATGGCTCTGCTGATGTGTGTTAGTATAGGGGAAGCTCTGAAGCCTTCTCATTTTCTAGAGAGGTTCCAACCTGGAGCTCCTCCTTAGTAAACTTTGCATCTAAAGTCCTTTGTTGGTAGCTCTGACTTGTAAACATTTCTGCTATGCCTCCCAAAATTCCTCACTCACTGAGTCTGACTCACTAAAGCCAGAAACCTGTGAGTCACCATTTTCTCAGGCTCAGACCCTGCTAACTAACCACCAACCTTCGAGGCTGACTTCATTTCTAGTCAGTGCATGATTGCTTCCCATTTGAACAATTTTCATTCTCTCACCTTTTATCACTCCATCCGCCCTCCAGCTGCCAGAGAAAGCTTTCAAGAAAACTGATTTTCAAGAAAATCTGGACATTTCCAGCTTCAAGCACTGCTGGTGTCTGCCGCCTCCTGGTAGAGTCTGATTGTTGTTTGTTCCTTTTTGTTTTAAAACAGGTTCTCACTGTGTTTGTTACCCAGGCTGGTTTTGAACTCGTCATTCTCCTGCCTCAACTTTCTGAGTGCTGGGATTACTGTTAGGTCGGAATTCAGGCAACACCTTGGTCCCCTCCCCCAATCAGCCTCAAGAGAAATTTCAACACAGGAACCAAAGCCTGCCTTCTAAACTGGAGATAAAGCCCCCCCACCTGCTGTGTCTATGTCTTGCAGGAGGCACTGTCCTTCCTGATGCTGAGAGCTATGTGACCCTCTGGGTGCTTCCCCCAACCTGGGCATTCCCCTTAAAACCCTGATCTGATCTTGCCTTGCGCTCTTTCCCATTTGGGAGATAGCCTTGAGCTCAGGGGTCCCTTTTCTCCTATCAAAACCTTTCCTTTCAGAGCCTTCTCTCATGGTGGTCATTTCCATTCTAACAATTACAAGTGGTAGCATCATGTATGTGCTCTCTCTCCTGCCCCTCTCATTCCAAGTCTACTCTAACAAAGGACAGTTAACCAAGAGAAAAACAAAATTATCTGATCATAGTTGTACATGACACAGGAGCCTTCAGATTAAAGGCCCAAAAAAGCAGTGTAAACGGTCTGTTTCTGCTTAGGTTCAGTGGAAATTGGGCAGCTGGATAGCAAGGTGACTGGACAGAAAGGCAGTGAGCTAATGGAATTAGATTGAGTTGGAAGTACAGTGAAGACTGCCTGTTCAGTTGTAGCATTTCTTCCTCACAGGATGGGGCAGGGCACCCCTGGCTAAGGATCTTCATTCATGGCTAGCATCCTATCCAGAAAAGCAAGAGAAAGCTGAAACTGAGGTTCTGGTTGCTATGAGCTAACTTGAAGAGGATTTACAGTTTCTGGGGCTTGTCTTGGGGGAGGAGAGAGTTGGGTGGGCAGGACAAAGCTTCCACTTGGGACTATTATATTCTGAGACTGTCAGGTCTCCTCCAAACATAGTAGCAGTTCCCACCCACACCCCTTTATTCAACATTGCCTGTTGTAATCTCTCCTGCTAAAAGTCCTCAGGATGTTTTCCTCTTGAGCATCCACTCCTATTTTATGGTTTCAATTCATGAGTCATTGAAATAGGTGACTCCAGCCTTCTGTCTGACATTTCTAGTCCACCCAGATCATTTAGCCTTTCTGCTCTAGAATTTAAACTTGAACATCATAAAAGCCTTGAAAAATAGTTTTTTTTTTCTGGTTCAGCTATGCTTCTTTAAATTTATTTATTTTTCTCTTATTCTATGAGTTGGCTTTCTATATAACCTTCATGCAATACTTCTTTTCGATTAAGTAACTGGAGTTACTTTGGGGGCTCATAATGAAACAATTCTGAATGAACCTTGTTTTGTTTACACCAAAATATTTGGAGGGTACTAAAGGCCAAACCTAGAACCTAAGCATATTGTGTTTGAATGTGAAATGTCTGCCCCCCCCCCAGCCTCATGTGCTTGTGATTAAACCTCGAACTCAGTCTCCAGCTTGTGGCAGTTTGGAAGGTGGAACCTTGCTGCAGAACCTTCTCTTGACCAGCAAGGCTCCACCTTCCAAATTGGGGTGGACCTTGAGGTTTATCAGCCCATCTGCAAGTCCACCCAGATACATAAAAACTATCATACCCAGCCTCAACTCTGCCATGTTTTCTCCACCAAGATGAAATTTCTCCTTGATACAATAAGCCAAAATAAACCCTTTCCTTTTATTAGTTGCTTTTGGTTCAGGTGTTTTGTTTCAGCAATGAGATGGTAACTGCTACGCATATGTTCTACATCTCAGCTACAAACCTCATTCCCACATTACAAACTCCTGCTCATCCTTCAAGATACAAGTCAGGTGCCTTCTAACTCATTTATTTATCTGACAAATACTTTAAAGTATTATGAGCTGGGCCTGTGCTAAGTGTTGCCAAT
This sequence comes from Zapus hudsonius, assembly GCA_004024765.1. Lineage (NCBI taxonomy): Eukaryota > Metazoa > Chordata > Mammalia > Rodentia > Dipodidae > Zapus > Zapus hudsonius. The sequence continues at coordinate 36,553 of PVHP010004651.1, read as the reverse complement.
ACAATAGTAATTGAAATACCTGTGGTTCTTGGCCATATGAACCCCAAGTATTTCCAGATAATTTTTGGGCTAGCTCAGAAGATAGAGTTAATTATGTCCCTCAGTTCATTGCACTTTATAGGCATTGATAACTGATTATTTATTTATTTATTTATTTATGGTTTTTTTTGAAGCAGGGTTTCACTCTAATCCAGCCTGGCCTCAAACTCACAGTGATCCTCCTACCTCTGCCTTCCAAGAGCTAGGATTAAAGTCACATGCCACCATATTCAGAAAATCAATTATTTTATATAACACCTCATCCTCCTTCCTTGACAGCCACATTAATGTATTTGCATTTAATAAATTAATGTGAAATGTTTATTGTAACTTTGTGGTTACGTGCCTTTAATCTACACAAGTATTGTAGTGAACATTTCTTTTTTTGTTTTTTGGGTTTTTTTGAACGTTTCTTTTTGTTTCCTATGTTTATTCATTAATCGTGGGGCATGAAGTAGTCAAGATGAAGAAATGGGCCTTTGAAGCAGATGTAAGAATTTTTACTATTAGTTTAAATGAATGGGAAGACATTGAGGGGTTTGAGTTGAGTAGTGACATGATTTGAATTTGTGTTAAAAGAGGATGCTGTACTGAGATTGGAACTCAGAGCTTCAAACATGGAAGCTGGTTGGGCTGTTGCAGCAGCTCAGGGGAGAGTCGATGGCATTCTGAACCACAGGTGTATTAATGTCCCATACCGGGAACTGCTGCTTACAAATGTGACAGAATCCAATATAAACAAATGACAAAATACTATGGGAACCCCCCCAAATATGAGGTGCAAATTACTGATAATCAGAGAAATACCTGGATATTGCACCTGTCATTCTGGCAAAACTAGAAAGCCAACAGTCTGAGGTGTGACTTAAAAATACTCTGGTTCTGTTAATGGGAGTACAGAACCTAGCAGCAAAGAATGCAAGCCCACAGTGCTCAGCAATTCAGCTCCCAGGGATAGAGAGGGGCTTGGAGCCACAGAAATATGTATTTCCAGAGAAACATTCATGCGACTTCTGAGAGACCGTTAGATATTCACTGCGGCCTTGTTTGTGGCCATGGTGCCCTGCTGTGAGGGCATCCCAGGTCATCATCACTGGGAGAATGTATGGGTAAACTGTGACAAACACTTTTCATGCATTAACTCATCCTTTGCTCAAAGCATCCTTCAGACAGAACTTGTAATAGCAGTCCTACTTTATAGGCTATAAAACGGAAACTCTTCCCCGCACAAACGTGGTACATTTCCCTTGGTTACAGTAGGTGGACACCGGGGTTCCAGGTCCCTGGCCTCCTCTGACTACAGGTGGCCTTGGGCCTGGGAGGTCAGCACCGCGGACAGCGCTCGCCGCAGGGCAGGGGCGGGGCGGACACCGTGACGTCACGACGCGCGAGGGCTGGGGCGCGCTGGCCCGCGTCACGTGACCCAGGTAATTTGGGCCGGAGCGCCGCGCTCCCCCTCCGCGCAGCCCGCTGACCCGCAGCCTCCGGACCGCGCGGCCCCGCCGACCCCCGCCCACCGGTGAGCGCGGTGGCGCGTCCCCTGCAGGCCCGGCGCCACCTCCTGGTCTGCCGTCTGGGGACTGGCCTCTGCTCCCCCTCCTCCCTCCGGGTCCCGGGGAGCCGCTGCCCGCAGTCCTGTGGGTGGGGGGTGGGGAACGCGACGCTGGCTCCGCCCTTGACTGTCCGCAGAGTCCCTTAGAACCCCCCCCCCCGCCCCAGCCCTGGGCGAGTGCGGCCATTGGGGGCCAAGAGTGACGCACTGCCCGGGTTCCAGGCTCTCGCCAGCCGGTTAGGCTGCAGATACCCGCACCCTCCACCTTCCAGCGCCTGGGGAAGGAAGAGCCTCCCGGGAGGCCTTCCAAGGAGAGGGAGGGGAGGGTCCAGAGCCTCCCTGAGGTTGGGGAGGGTCCAGCGTTGGGCATCTAGCGTAGTACCCATGCTGCTGCGAAGTCCCAGGACACTGGGGCGGGGACAGGGTCCTTACAGACGGTTTTCACTGTAGTCTCCGCTCCCACTTGAGGTACCTGAGGCCGAGAAAGAGGTCTGACTAGTCTGAGGTTGCAACTAGCATAGGAAGTGCTTATATGCCCCACCCCCAGTGAGATGGTGGAGGAGGAGTATGGTAACATTGAGGCCCCAGGAAGCCTGAGCTGACCCGGATGCCTGTTCTATCACAGACACCCCTATGTCCCGCAGGTGCAGGCCCCCTACAAATGAGGCCGTCTTCAAGCTGGCCCCACCCCTTTGTACTTTTCCAACTTCTGCACTTTAAAAAGCTCAGCCCCTTTTCTCTGCCAAGCAACACGCACACCTGCCCCCTGTTGCGCTCCTTGAAGATCTGCCACTTTTTGGGTTCTGCAACCTCAAGCTGGTTGTTTTTTTTTTTTTTGTTTGTTTTTTTAAAAAAAAAACATTTTATTCATTTTCAAGCAGAGAGAGAGAGAGAGAGAACACCAGGGCTACCACCTTGTGGGTTTGGTTTATGTGGGTCCTGGGGATTTGAATCTGGGGCCTTAGGCACTGGAGGCAAGTGCCTTAACCGCTGAGCCATCTCTCCAGCCCTGGTCTTTGTTCTTGAGCAGAGCGGGTCCACTTCTCAGTGCAGGACCAGAGAAGGCAAAGGGAACCCAGGCAGTGCAGCTGCCCAGCTTGGGGTCTGTCAGTGTTCTTCTCCCCAGGTGGCCGACCATCAGGAGGCAGCTCTCCCCTGAGTGGGAGGCCCAGTGGCAGCAAGCTCAGGTTTTAGGATCGATTTGGGACTCCTGGGTGACATTTTTCCAGAGTGTTACCTGCCCTCCAAGGACTGCCCATCAGGGATTTGCACAGGGCACCTTATATCTTTGCTGTTGCCTTACCCTGATTGGGCAGAACCTACCAGGACTGGCTAGGCTCTGGCTGTAGATTCTGGGCCCACCAGGGCTTTTGGTTCCTCAGGCTGTGCTGGTTGGGGGTAGGAGTGGCTGGCTGCCCGCCCATTTGCCAAGCTGAGTGAAGGCCACAGTACTGTCCTTGGCTACTCAGACTGTTCAATGTTTGTAAAACACAGTGTTCTCACACTGGGCCAGGCTGGCTACAGCCAAGCATTGTCCCTGTCTGGCTTGACTTGTCCTATTCCCCTGTGGGGGTGGGGCTCCCACGGGGAGCACTACCAGCATTACCCCTAAGAGAAATGGAGTTAACCTCTGGACACGTCAGGGCTGTGAGAGGAGCAGGCCTGGGACCTTACAGAGCCCATCATCTCCCAGCTTGGCCTCTTCTGTGTGTTTTGGTTTCTAAAGTGGGTACAGCTCTCCACTAATAGGATGTTGCTGGGATCCAGTGAGCACCTCGACTGGTCCAGAATCAGTGCTCCCTGCCCATGGGCTCTTAGTTTTATGATGGCATGGATGTCCTTGCTGTGTGGAATGGGGTGTTTGGTTTCTTGTGATGCCTCAGTTTGTGACCCTATAATCCATGTCTTTTCCTTCGAGGAATCCATGTCTTGCCCTTGGAGGGCTGCTGCTCGGTGGGGGCTGGTGGAGAATTCTGGGTAGCCCACTGTAGGCCAGGGGCTGAGGGAGGTGACCCTGAGGCACTTGGGCTCAGAATCTGCTAACCACCCCCCCTCCCTGTAGTGGTGTGTATTTTTTAGTTGTTACTTTTCCTCTGTTCAGACTTGTTGCAGGTTGCTTTAGAAGACCATCATTCCATGATTGAGGAACTACCCCTTCCTTCAAATTCATGTAAGTTTCCAAGGACCGTAGTGGCAGGGGTGGGGAAGAGGAGGCGAGCAGGTTAGGAGACTCATCTTGACCCCTTTGAAAGTCCAGCCAATGGTGTCCTGACTTGATGGAGATTGACAAGGGTGGGTTAGAGGGATAAGACTGGTATCCTGTGGGCAGAGCACACCCCATACCATTTAGGCCAAGTTTAAGCAGGATCTGGGAGGCAGTTATATGCTCCAGAATGCACATTTTCTGGGTTACTGAGCTGTGTGAGGGGCCACAGGCTTCTCCTACTATGTGGACCCTCGTGGGTGGTTCTGGACCTGCATGCTGCTCCCAGACTGGGGTTCTTTGGGCAGTGTCCTGGGCTGGACAGAGGAGGTGGGAGAATAGAGGTCCTACTTAATAAAGAAAGGTGGCAGAGACCTGGGGGCAGCATGGGTATTAGTGTGCTAGGATTGGGAGTCCTGGGTTCCCCAGTAGTGGTGGAAACCTTTAGAATCCTTGTCCTCTGTTGGAGGGAGATGGCAAAGGAAGTCCCACCATTGAAAGCCTGTCCATCATTCAGGGCTCTTCTCTGGGAAAGGACAGGTAATTTGACAGGTGAGGGGAGTTCAGTGTTGTTTCTCCAGCCTGAGTGGGCTATTAGCCTTAATATGCCCTGGGCTGTCATCTGGCCTGGGTGGCATTTGTCCAGAGTAAGTTCTGGGGAGCATCCGGGAGCCAGAGAAGACAGCTAGCTCCAGCAGATCTGGGTCTGCTACCATTTCACCCTGCTGAAGTCAGTCCTCTCCTCTGTAAAGTAGTGCTGCTTTCGAAGCTGGGTCACTGGACTCCTGGCTATGCCTGGGAGGCAAGCTACTCTGAACCAGTATTGCAGGTATACTTCTGGTCAAAGATCGAAGATATCAGAGATAATGTATTGCCATCACCTTTCATTCCTCTAAATGTTTGTAGCCCAGATCCACCACCCCCACTCTGCATTTTCTGACTGACTCTGCCAGCTCCAGGAAGGTCGACTGTGTGTCCACCCCTTCTTGGGATTACTGTTCACTTGTGCATGTCCTTTAACTTTCCAAGTGAACTCTAGGACCTGAGCTGGATGACCCCTGAGGCAGGGCCAGGGATATGAGGGCAGAAGGCCTCTGGAACCAGCAGGATAGAAACCTGGGCTGGGTAAGGGGCCCAGGAAGTCTGGGGCTCAGTGTATTTTTTGAAGAGGTTGATTGAGGTGATCTCTCCCACCAGGGAAGTGAACTCAGACCTGGGAGATTGTCACCTGTGTCATACTTTGGTATAGTCTGGGGCCACACCTCCCCAAGTGGGACTAACAGGTTTTAGAAGTGAATGCATGACTGTCAGAACCACCTCTTGTCTGGGTCCTGTGATTCATGTCTCTCATTGCCATGTCCAGAATGAATCAGCTCAGGCTGCTGCCTTCCAGGCTGGGGGCACAGGCCATGAGGCTCCTGGCTGCTCAGGACATCTCAGTGTTCAGCCAGCGCAGCAGGTCCTCTCAACCACCGACCATCTTCCCAAGCAATAAAGGTGGAAGCAACTCCAGTTACATGGAAGAGATGTACTTTGCCTGGTTGGAAAACCCACAAAGTGTTCACAAGGTCAGCATCCCCTCACCCCACTTTGTGAGAAATGTCTGGGACTGTGGGGGGTGGGCAGTACAGAAAAGCGGCCTGCTCTTGTGTGATCTTAGGCCAGCTTCTTTGCCTCTTGGTTCCTCAGTCATCCCTGTGTGTGAGATGGCCTGTTCTCATGTAGGAGAGAAGGGCTTCCAGCTTTCTTGATGAAGCAGCAGTGGGAGGCTCTGATGGTGTCCTGCCCAGCACACCTGGGACCTGCCCTGCCTGTTAGCTGAGCTGTCTCCAGATGGCTCCTCATATGTAATTAGGAAAATAAATGCCTATAGAGATAAAAATACCTCTTGATGATTAAAAAGTAAATCAGAGGAAACAATCACATGATACACATTCAACTCAGCCCATAATTCATACTTTGTTTCCTCTCTTTCTGAGAGTTTCTTTATATAAACTTTTTGCAAGCATAACTGAATTTCCTTTTACACAAAGGTAACATGTAACAATCCTGCTTTGCGCTTGGCTTTTTCACTTATCTGTCTTCCAGATCTTTCCATGTCCTCAGTGACAGACATCTGGTCCACTTCCTAGTTTGGTCATCATGAATAGTACTGCAATGTGTACTTGTATGCATGTAGGAAAAATTTGCCACACTCCAAGAGTAGATGCATGTGTTTTACTACATTGTTCCATACAAATGTCCAACTGATTCCCCTACTGACACTATGCAGGACTGAGCAGAAGATAGTATTTTAAAAATTTTTTTATTTATTTGTAATCAGAGAGAGGGGGAGAGAGGAGGAAGGTAGAGAGAGAATGGGCATATCAGGGTCTCTAGACATTGCAAATGAACTCCAGATGCATGTGCCACTTTGTGCATCTGGCTTTACATGGTTACTGGGGAATTGGCCCAGGTTGTTAGGCTTTGTAGGCAATTGCCTTAACCACTTAGCCATCTCTCCAGCTTGATAGCATGTTTTGTTTTTGTTTTGCAGTGCTGAGGATGGAACCCAGAGTGTTGCACATGCTATGCAAGTGCTTTCCCATTGGGCCATGCCACCAGCCCCGCCCGAAGAAAGCACTATTACTTATTTTCTAGAAAACACAGGAAATATCTGTATATATACACATCTGAGTTTGCTGCTTTCCAGAGTAGCAAGCTCCATATCCTCTTCAGCTTTGTTCTCTTGGCCACTGCTATGTTACCTTTTTATTTTGGTTTATAGTCTTGAGGGGAAGCTCCATGATGTAAGAGGAAAGCATGGCATGAGTAGAGGCTGGATACCACCTCTGCCACAGTAGGTGGAAAACAGCAGCAGGACAGTGAGCCAAACTCCTAACACCCCTAAGCTGGCCACCAACAGCACACTTCTTCCAGCAAGACACCACCTCCCAAATTTCTAATCAGCTGGGAACCAAGCATTTAGAACACCTGAATTTATAGGGACATCTGATTCAAACCATCACAGCAACATACAAGACAAGAGTTTGTATCCACAATAATGAAAGCACCTTTCCAAAATCCATTGTGCAATCTTCCAGGTTCCAAATGTAAATTCATTTGTGAAGCCAGTTTCCCACTGATAGGCATTTAGGTTGTTTTTTCGTCATTTTTATAAACAACCTTACAGGGAGCCACCTGGGCACATATCTGTGATAAATTGCCAGCAGCAGAATTGCTGGCTTAGAAAGTGGATTTGTTGATCCTAAAAAGGATGTGCCTGACATGCTGCTCTCCATACAGACCTCTAGAACCCACAGTGTGTAAGGGTTTGCTGTCCCCAGAGCAGATGACCCTTACAATGCATGCACGTGCACATACATGTACAGGAGGGCTAAGCTCTGGGATAAGGGTCTGGGTTGGTAGAGAGGGTTCCTTAAAGCAAGGCTCTGGGTAGGCCCCAAGAGCTGTGGTTTTTATTATAGCCTGGACCACCCCAACTCCTCCCATACCCTGACCTGGCTGTGTTCTTCCTTCTGTCCTGCCCAGTCCTGGGACAACTTCTTCCGGAAAGCAAGCGAGGAGGCTTCTGTGGGCCTTGCTCAGCCCCAGCCCCCATCTGCCATCCAGGAAAGCAGGTCAGCAGTCCCAGGTGGCACCAAGACCAGCAAACTGGTAGAGGACCACCTGGCTGTGCAGTCCCTGATCCGAGCCTACCAGGTAAGATGGAGGCTGGGAGGGGGTACAGGCACTAAGGAAGGGGTTAAATTCCAATGTCTTCTCCCCAGAGAGCTAATCTTCCTTACCTTTGACTAGTCTTTGTCACATGCCATTCAAAAATTTGCTAGTAATTTATCACAGATATACATGTGTGCCCAGATGTCCCCTGCAGGGTTGTTTATTAAAATGATGATGTAAATACAATTTAAATGACTGTCAGTAGGAAACTGGCTGCACAAATCAATGTTCCTCGAAATGCTGTCAGTCTTGAACACACCATGCCCTGGGTACTTACAGGAGCACTTAGTAGGTGGTCAAGCAGTCCATGTTGAATAAGAGAAGAGTATATTGACCCTTGCTGATGCTCATGGTCCATAGTCTGGGAATTACAAGAGGACAGGGAGTGTATGAAGCAGGTGCTTTGTTAGTATCAATTGATTGAATAGACAATTCACCAAACAGTGCTCCCCAGCAGCTGCTCATTCTGGAGACTTGGGTCTCTCCTACACTGGGTCCCCAGACTGGGCCCCAACTTCTTCAGCATGTCTTGGTGACATTCCATATTCTTGACTGAGCAAGTCTAATTAGAGGGCTGCACTGGTGTTGACACCACAAGTGCAGTCACTGGGTATCTCTGTGAGAACTGGTGACAGAAGGCATTTCATAAGAAAAATGTGGCCTACTGAGTGATGCTAGGGATTCAGGCCCACAGCTCAGACTCCCTCCATGGGAGGGAGCAGCAAGCTGCTACATGGGCTTAGGAGAAAGGGGTATTAGCAAATGGAAATGATGTCTTGCTTCCTCTGGGTGGTATGGGACTGAATTCCATGCACCAACTGCCCCTGGGTATGAAAGGTTAGCAGGATAGAGCTCTCACTCCTCTGAAGACCCATCAATCAACTATGGACCACCTACAAGTATACAGTAACTAGTACCAGTGGAGCATCCTTAATCCAACAAAAGTGCTTTGAAATCTGAACTTGTTGAACATTCACATGACATCACAAGTGGAAAATTCTATACCTGACTTATGTGACGGGGCACAGTCAAAACACGGCACACCAAGAACGTTGTATTCACTGTATAAACTCACTTTTGGACTATATGTATGAGGTGTTTGTGGAATGTAATTTTATGTTTAGATTTGGATCCTATCTTCAAGATACCTCATTCAATGATTGTGTAAGTAATTCCAAGATACAAAAGAGTGTTAAATTCCAAACACTTGTCACTTTTCTCTTTGCTGTACCAAAATATCTGATCAAAAAAATTAAGGAAAGAAGAGTGTATTTTAGTTCGTTGTTTGAGAGTACGGTCCATCAATTGGTCACATTCCCTCTGGACTGCCAGGAAGCAGAGAGAGATGAAAGCTGGTCCTTGGCTTGTTTTCTACTTTTTTTCAGTTCAGGACCCTAGTTTAGCTTAGCCCAGAGGATGGTGCCACTCATGTTGAGGGTGGGTCTTCCCACCTTAGTTAACCCAGCCTGGAAACTCACTCACAGACATGCTCAGAGTTTGTTTCCTAGGTGATTCTAGATTTTCTTAGGTTGGCAATCAACATTAAGCATCACAAGTCTACCTGTTGTCAATTTGTCATATCAGTTTTAAGCTTCCAACCCTTGTCCCCATAGGCTCATGGCCATCTCATAATGTAAAATGAATTCAGTCCCCATAGTCTTTAACAGTTTCAGCACTGAAACTGTTTGAAAGTCTAAGTCTCTGCTGAGACTCAAGACAATCTCTTAACTGTGAGCTCCTATAGCATCAAAGCTAATGTACAATGGCATAAACATTCCCATTCCAAAAGGTCTCTCAGGGCCTCTTCAGGGACTCCAGCCCTATTGCAAATTGCTTGGCTTTTAGAAACCTTGTTGAAAACCTCCATGACCTTTGCCCTGACATCTTTCATGCCTTTAAAACCAGTACCATGTAGATGCTGCTGCCTAGGTCTGCTTGCCAGCTTGAGGTGAAGCCTGACTCCCTTAGACTTCTAAGCTGCTGCTGCTGGGGAAATACTTTCCTAGGTGTCTGTTATCCCCTCCCCCCCCACACACACACAGCTGAATGAGGTTGTTTTGAGTCGAGAACCTTTTGGCATTTTCAGTTCACTCTTTCCTTTCAAATAAGCATTTTACAACTTGGAGCCTCAGCAGGTGAGGTGTTTCCCCACCCCCCAGGGCACCTTTCCTATAGTCCCATTGAAGAGAATTAGATTGTTCTTTCTTGGTGCTACTCTCTTTGACAGTCACAATTGCATTGTCTGCAGCCTTAAACTTGCTTGCACATCTTTTTTTTTTCCAGCAAACTTCACATTTTCATATCATTTTCTCTTTGCTGTAGATACGAATAAGAGCAGTAGCCATGTCAGAGCCTGAATACTATGGTGTCTTGAAATTTCCATTCCCAAAGAAATTAATCCATTACTTTTTAATTCATCCTCATTCAAGTTCTCAGAACATGGGCAAAATGCAGTCATATTCTGCTCCAGAATGTAACTTAAGATGTCTTCTAGCCTAGTTCCCAATGGTGTCCTTGTTTCCCTCTGAAACCTCATGAGCCAGGCCTCTACTTTCTGCATTTCTCTCAGAATTCTGGTCTTTCAAACTCCTACCAGAATGGCCCATTAAGTTCTTACAGCATTCTGGGGCTTTTTAGTCTAAAGTTCCAAACCCTCTCATACTCTTCCCACAACCCAGTTCCAAAAGCCTACAAATCACTTGATCGGGTTTGTCATGGCAGTGGCCCCACTTCTTGGTAACACTTTTTTGTATTTGTTACTTTTATCATTGCTGTGAGAAAGTACCTGACAAAAGCAAATTAAGGAGTGAAGATTATATTTTAGCTCAGTTTTAGACAAAGTCATGGTGGCAGGCATGCCAGTCTGCTGATCATATTGTAACCACAGTCAGGAATCAGAGATGAAAGTGGTGCTCAGCTCACTTTCTCCTTTTTACTTTGAAAGCCCAATCTGTGGGATGATGCCACACACTAAATTTAGGGTGGGTCTTTCCATCTCAACTAACTGAATCTAGAAACTCCCTCACATATAAGATCATATGTTTGTCTCCTAGGTGGTTCTAGATCCTGTTAACATTAACCATCACATTTCTGTTTCTAAATATTTTCGACAAGAGTTTTCCAGAATTATTGTGTTTTCTTGGTGGGAAGCAGAGAGTAACCTAATGATTGGCTTTGACAGTTAAGAAAAAGGAAGGTAAAGCTGTATGTTCAGAGCAGATGAATACCCAGGTTGTACATGAAGGCCTTATCTTCAAACACGACTTAGTTTTTCATCTGCTTGCCATTTCTGATTAGCCAAGATCAGATTCTGGACTCTCCTGAAGTCTCTGGATTCAGGCATAGCTTGATTGAAGCAAGATCCAAATAGCCTCACGAGCTGCAGCAGCTGATGTGGCTCTTAAGGCTCCTGTCCTCTGCAGGTCTTTCTCTTGTATTTCTTGCCAGTTTTTGTGAAAAAAGCCAAGTTGTTTTCCCTGTAAGTTTTCCTGAGTCAGAGGTTTACTGATCTTATCCCCATGATGTCATTAACCTGTCCCTTTGTCCCATGTAAATTGATGTTACAATCGGGAGCCTTCAGTCAATATTGACCCCCCCCATCCCATCAGCTTCCTGTAGTGCTTACATTCCCATGGAGCAGCCATGGCTGTTAAATACTCTTCTTTATTACCCCAGACACTTGTCAGGAGACAACTCCCTTTGTCTTTTGTTCATCCTCAGATGTGCATTGTATGGGGAAGGAGACTGGGGAGATGGCTCAGTGGTTAAAGGTACTTGCTCTGTAGGCCTGCTTACCCCAAGTTGATCCCCAGCACCAGTGCATAGCCAGACTCAGTGTAGTCTACTATGGCAATGAGAAGAGGGGCTGGCTTGCTTAGTGGCAAAACAACAAGAGACCCTGTCTCCCAGAAGGTGGAAAGGAGAGGACTCACAAATCTATGTGCGCGCGCGCGCGCACACACACACACACACACACACACACACACACACACACAAATCCGACATAAATAAAAAGTTATAAAAAAAAAGGAGGTGGGCTGGAGAGATTGCTCAGCGATTAAGACACTTGTTGGCAAAACCTAATTACCCAGATGCTATTCCCCAGTACCCATGTAAAGGCAGATGCACAAAGTGGCACATGTGTCTGGAGTTCGTTTGCAGTGACTGGAGCACCCATTCTCTCACTCTCTGCTTGAAAATAAATAAATAAAAATATTTTTAAAAACAGTTTACAAAAAAAGTTTTTTAAATAAAAATCGGTGGTAGGGCTGGAGAGATTGCCAAGTGGTCAAGGAGCTTGACTGCAATGCCTAATGACTAGGTTCAATTCCCCAGTACCCATGTAAAGCCAGATGCCCAAAGTGATGCATGCATTTGGAGTTCGTTTGCAGTGCCTGGAGGACCTGGCGTGCCCATTTTTCTCTCTCATCATGCAAATGAATATGTAAGATTTTTTTTAAAAAAAGTAGGAGGTGGTTTCCTCACATCTTTCAAAGGGAACCAGAGGAAGGCTGTGCTCTTCTCCTCTTCCACCACATCCTTTTTCTTCCTCCTTAGTAGATTCTCTTTACATAGCCCAGGCTAGCCTCAGAATTCATGGTTCTTGTGCTTCAGCCTCCTAAGTGCTAGAATTATAGGCATAACTTTCTTTGTATAGTTTGATGTGATCATAATACTTGAGTTTTACCATGTTGCAGATAACATGCTTGTGCATGAGTGCTACTGCATGTGCACACAGATGTGTGCATATGTATATTAGTTGCTTAAGTGTGTCCTCATTCCCAGTCCTGTCAGTGTTCAGCATACCCTTGCTCTCTGGTATAATAAGATGCTCCAAGTCCATCTTGTACATTTTTGCTCCTCTCAGAACCATCCAGGTTTCCAGAGAACTCAGAGCCTGCTCACTGCTATTGTTCTAGTCGTTTCAGTGATCAGGGCTGTGAAGGGTGTATTTTTTAGAAAGATAGCATACATTATGGATTCATATTGATGCACTGTTACACACTTCAGATGCAGGAATAAGGGTTTGTCCTTGACCTCATCAATCTTATGGCACCATCTCCTTTCAAGGATGCCAAAAATAAATGTTCTCAAAGATGCCAGGGCAATGGCTTGACTTTCTCACAGCCTACATGCAACAGTCTTAGAATAACAATTCTCACGCTGCTACTATTGATTGATAATATAAAAGCTTGTAATTTTTTTCTGTGGTTCTATTTATCTTTAGAGAATATTTCACTGACCACATGGAATTGTCCTTCTGTGTGGCTCTGCACTACTAAATGGATACTTATTTGTTTCATTTTACTTTCAATGTTTTAAGTTTAATTTAGTTTTAAAATGTAAAATATTTATAGGGTTCCAAAATCAAGTCATGAAAGGTAGATACATTCTTTAAAAACCTTACTCTAAGGAATCCTATTCTTTTAATTTCATTTTTACAATTTGATTTTGTCCCATCCCTATAGAGAACAATTTTTCTTTTTTATAATTTCTTATAATGCCTATATTTATTGTGTATACATGCATTTATTTACTTATCTCTTAGCTACCAAGTGATCCACTGTACATACTTTTCTAGAATTTGCATTTTATTTTTTTAGCAGCATCTTGTGGAGACTGGCTCACTGCAACAAATGGGAATTTTCCTCACTTTTACTAGCTCTCTAGACGAGACTGGGTGCATTCAGAGTATGGCCATAGACTGACAGCTCTCTAGTACCCTTGTGTACTTTCCTTATTCATATGCTGGACTCCTGGTTTTGGACCCTTGGAAAGTTTCCAGAATTTTGCAGTCATAATGGTTGTGCAGTGCATACCTTCGAGTATATGTCTTTTCCTATCTTTGTCAACTTCATGTTGTACTTTTAAGCTGGGGTGATCTCCTGTTACCTTGGTGGCCATCACTGCCACCTCATAGGAGACAGCATGGTATGATGTGTGTCAACTTGTAACTTTGAAGTTGGAATTGAGGGGCTGGGCTGTGAACCTCCAGGTGAGGCGAGGGGCTGGGCTCTGAACCTCACTCTGTTCAGCTGGGACCCAGCCCAGCCTTGCTTTTTACATCTTCCCAGATCCGAGGCCACCATGTGGCCCAGCTGGACCCCTTAGGCATCCTGGATGCAGACTTGGACTCTTTTGTGCCTTCAGACTTGATCACCACCATTGATAAGCTGGGTGAGAGTTGGGACCCTGCCCTGTTGCACTGTTGTGGCCCAGTGAAGGGCTTCCTGACCCCTGAGCATAGTCTGGGCCCACCATACCCTGGGAACCATATGAATCCTACTATCTGTGCCCAGCTACTCTACAGTGACCCTGAGAAGGATGTATTCCCACCTTTGCTAGTGTACCACTTATCCATGCCTGCTCTCAGGGTGAGAGGGTGCTAACTCTTTGCTGCCCTTCCTGTGGATTGAGCATGGAGGAAGGACAGAGAGGAGTCTGTTGGGGGCTCTAATGATGTGCCCCCTCCTGTGAGCCTGACCTCCTTTTCTCCTCTGCTGCCTGGGACTCCTTCCCAGCATTCTATGACCTGCAGGAGGCTGACCTGGATAAGGAGTTCCAGCTGCCCACTACCACCTTCATAGGGGGCTCAGAAAATACACTGTCTCTTCGGGAGATCATTCGGCGCCTGGAGGTGAGCCCAGGGAGCTGTGGAGCTCTGTGGAGTATATGCTTTGGGGATGGTGCCTCCCCCCCCCCCCCCTTTTCCTAGCTTCATGTGAACTTCCCACCTGCCCTACTAGAGCACGTACTGCCAGCACATCGGGCTGGAGTTCATGTTCATTAATGATGTGGAGCAGTGCCAGTGGATCCGGCAGAAGTTTGAGACACCTGGAGTGATGCAATTCTCCAGCGAGGAGAAGCGGACCTTGCTGGCCCGGCTCGTGCGCTCCATGAGGTCAGCACCACCCTGGATAGACCACCAGTGGCTGAAGGGCCCTGCTTCTAGGCCCTAGCTTGGAGATGAGGAGGGCCTGGCAAGGGAAGGTGGGACTGGCCTGGCTTCTCCTGCTGGAAGAGCATCAGGTGCTTAGTTTGAGGTGGGCAGGGATAGGACTACAGAGAAACATTGCAGCAGGCATCACTATGAGTAAGGGTGGAAGTGACAGGGTGTGGCTACTGTCCTTAGTATGAGTGAGTTTGGTGCTGCTTGTGGGGGTATGAGGACTCTGCTCACCAGTGAATGGAAACTCCCTTAGGCTCTCAGGGCTGCAGTGGTGTTAAGGTGCACCCAGCCCAGCTGCTGAGTGCCAAGGTGCTTCCTGAGCTGTGCGATATGGACTGAGACTTCAGTTGGATGGAGGTCACTGGGTGATGAGGGAGCCCTCTGTAATGTGAGCAGGAGGGGGTGGTAGGCCAGGAGCAGTGAAATCCCACATGTTGGGGAAATGTGGCCATGAAGAGAGGGTGTTATCTGGGAAGGAATGCCAGCAAAGGTTCTGGGAGGACCCCAGTTTGCCTGTCCTTGTGCTCCTTGCTGGGTGGGTGTGACATGGTGTCCAGGGTGGTTTGCGCTTCTTGAATCCTGAGCATCCAGATACTAGTGCCCCCCAGTCCCCTCCCGCCCCTCTCCACTCTTCTTCCACCACTTCCCTTCCCACCAAACAGGTTTGAAGACTTCCTGGCCCGGAAGTGGTCTTCAGAGAAACGGTTTGGCCTGGAGGGCTGTGAGGTCATGATTCCTGCTCTTAAGACCATCATTGACAAATCTAGCGAGATGGGGATTGAGAACGTCATCATGGGGATGCCACACAGGTGGGGCCGCGGTTTCCCTCACCCTAGTTGTACTTGTTTTCCAGGACCCGAGACTGGGGTGTGTGTGTGAGGGAGCTGGAAGTCAGCACAAAGGGCATTGATGGGAACTTAGGGAAGAGCCAGATGAACTAGAAGGTTCTCAGAGTCCTTGGTCTGGCCTTGCCTGCTCTTCACAGGGCAGGCTAGATACTTGGCTAAAGCCACGTGGGGCTAGGGGCTAACCAGCTTTGTTGACATTCCTTTCTCTGGTCATTTGACTGCTGCTTCCAGGAGGGCAGGACTTCAGAAAGGGACACATTGTACTTGAGATTACTGTGGACAAGGAGATGTCAAGAGACATGTCCAGGGATGGGAGGGCAGGTAGCCCTGGGTTGGCATTTCTTGGAAGGAAGTCAGCTTTTCCTAGCTGTAAGTTGTCTCCATATTTTCCTTGACCTTGTTGAAGACTTGGAAGGTTTGCTTATTAGCAGTCTGTGAGACTTGACTCCAGTGTGACCTAGGAAGGTTGGGTTACCCCAGGGTCACAAGACTGTAGATGCATGGTGTGGAAAGTCTCTGTATTGCTGGCCTTCTATGAGTCTGGGGTTTATCTGTCATGGTCTCTGTGCTCTGAGAGGGCCTGGTATCAGTGACCAGGAGGGAGGGGAGTTACCTTGTCTATCAGGCTGATGTTCTCCCTATAGTAACTTCCTCCAATGGGAGGGTAAAGCCAGGCTGGAGAACCCCTGGTCCCTGGCTGCTGCTTTGTTCCTTTAATATTTCCTCTGGGAACTACAGATCTGAGTCCCCCACCCCTACCTTCTGCACATCCTGCTCATGGATGCACCTGGCTGGCCTGGTGGGCTATGTGTGAGCAGCTCTGAGAGTTAGCAAACTCAGTTCATGGGGAGGTCCCAAGGTACTGGATTGGGTTAACTCTTGGTTGTCAGGAGTGAATGGGGACCACTCACATGCCTGGTAAATTCAGGAGGGATAAATAGGTTGGACTTGCTGGAAGGTTCTGCCTACCCCCATCTGATTCTGATTGATTCCTGGTGGGAGAATGGTAATGTGGGGCTGGTTGGGGAGGTGACTCTTGTGTCGGGTGACTCAAGCCTGTCTGGTCCCAGGGGCAGGTTGAATGTGCTGGCCAATGTGATACGCAAGGACCTGGAGCAGATCTTCTGCCAATTTGACCCCAAACTGGAAGCAGCGGATGAGGTGGGTGCCACACTGTGGTCCTGGTATAAGAGGGCAATGGTATTTGGGAGTTGAACTGGACAAGTTTGGGCCTCAAGCATTTAGGCTGATCTGGAAAGGAATCAGAAAGGCTAAGATGTTTATAGAAGGTGCCAAAGGCTTTTGGGAGCAAGTGCTAACTTTGGATAATCCAGGCCCAGCTCCTTGTTTCTAGCCAGGGAAACTGAGGCCCAGAGAAGCTTGCCAGAAGTTGCTTCACTTTTTGTGCCTACAGTCTTGTCATCAATCTGGAAGGGCCCCTCACTGTTTACCCCAGAGAGCTGTGGGAAGCCAGATGGCTTCCTGTGCCCATTGGTCAGCTCATTACCCACTTTCTTATTCCTACTGCATGGGTTGCATTTCACTGTGATGGTAGTCATGCCAGGCCCTTGGCCGTCTGCCCTCTGCCTCATTCAAGGTCTACCAGTCTATCGTGATCCTCTTGTCATTGAACGTGTCCCTCCCACCTCTGCATCCCTTTGCCCTTAGTTCTGTCTTCTCTGGTCTTCTTTAGCCCCCCCCCCCCGTGTGTATGTGTATCTATCTGTCTATAGCTATATATCCATACAATGTCTTCCCCTCCCACATGAGGGTTACAATCACATTAAGTGACTGCTCCAAGGATATCTGACATGGTACCAGAGAAAGTGTAGGACTTGTATGGCTGGCTACTAGCTCAAGATCTTCCCACATCTTGCTCTTCTTGCTCAATCACCTTCAATCTCCAAGCCTTAGTTTGCTAAGGTGAGCATGGATGAAGGCTCCTGCCCCAGGGTGCTGTAAGGGAGAGAAGGCATGGAGCAGAGGGTGAATTAGAAAGTTTGGCCAAAGGATAGTTTTAAAATTGGCTGACTTTTTTTAGATTTAAAAAAATATGAGCATTGTTTTTAAAAAAATGTAGATTGGAAAATAAATTTAGCATTATTTAAATAATTGCTACAATATTTCCTCTGTGAAACTTGTGTGTTTGCTTATGTTTGTGCTGAGGGGTGTTACGCGGGTGTGCGTACACACACACACACACACACACACACACACACACAGATCATCAAGGGCTGTGGGCACCTGGCTGTCTTCACATACCAGTTGTCATTATTTCATGCCAGTGTCTGAGGAGTTTGATTTGTTCACTTTTTACAGCTAGAGTGTCCCTTGTGAGGGCACTGAGCTGTTGTAATGAGTGGCCAGTGTTGGCACGCCATCCCCAAGTCCACCCGTGGTGTGTGCCTTTTGGCTCTCCTCCCCAGCCTTGTTGAATTTTCCCCTCTGCTAACTGGATAGGGCAACAACGATTTTATTCTAGTACATTTCTTTGTTATAAATTGAACTATTTTTCATGTTTTGGGGGCCTTATCTTACTGATATGTAAAAGTACTTTACATATTGAAAGCATCAGCTCTTTGCTTGCATTTGTCTTATAAGTATTTTCCTCAGCTTGATTTTCCCCATTCCAGTGTAGCTATTTTATCACTTAATAGTTTCTGGGCTTTGAATATTGTTTGGAAAGTAAGCCTTGCATACTTCCAGATCCTAACACATGTCTTGTTTTCCTTCAAGACTACCCTGATTCTTTGATGTGAGGAATTGAGGTAGCCTTTCAGCTCTGGTGTTCTTCCAGAAGCCTGGCAAGTGGGCTCCAGCACTGTTATGAGCCAGCTTTCATTCCCTGTGGTCACTGCCCCTGAATGTCCCTCTTTCTGATGCTTCAGTTCTCTCCCACGCTGGCTAGTCATGTTGATAGAGCAATAGTTGAGAGGTGAAGGAGGCATTTTACACCATGCCCTGGAGGAGTCTACCTTCTCTCTCAGGCCAGCCTGGAGGTTGAGAGGGTTAGTGTGACAAGGAGAGGGACCGATCAGGGACTGTAAGGAACTGAATTATGCCAGAACTATTCTAACCTACTATGGGCTTTGAGTGCTTGGCTCTCTGCTTACCTGCCTGGCACAGAAGGGGATAGGTTCATCACATCCTACCTTTTAATCTTCAGGGCTCTGGGGATGTCAAATACCACCTGGGCATGTACCATGAGAGGATCAACCGTGTCACCAACAGGAACATCACACTGTCACTGGTGGCCAACCCCTCCCATCTGGAAGCTGTGGACCCTGTGGTACAGGGGAAGACGAAAGCAGAGCAGTTCTACCGTGGGGACACCCAGGGCAAGAAGGTGAGCTTGCCTGGCCCGGAGAGGAAGACCAGGATTGGAGACTGAGGACCTGGGTCTCATGGAAGAGAGAGGAGGTTGGGCTGCATAGAGTGAGGCCCAGGGACCTACTGGTCACCCCCTGCTCTGCAGGTCATGTCCATCTTGGTCCATGGGGATGCTGCCTTCGCTGGCCAGGGTGTGGTTTACGAGACCTTCCACCTGAGTGACCTGCCCTCTTATACTACCAATGGGACTGTGCATGTTGTGGTCAATAACCAGGTAAGGATGTAGACTCCATGCCAGGCTGCATGCCCATCCCTAGAAATACAGACAGTAGGTTAATGGAAAGAGTGATCCAGCCCTGATTCTCATCCCACTGCCCTGCCACTTCCCAGAACATGACCTCGGGCAGAGAACTGATCCTCCATCCTGTGTCCTGGTCTGTGAAATTGGTAATATATCTACACATATGTTGACAGCCCTATATATCTGGAGGTTCCTACATCCATAGGTTCTATTGACTGTAGATCCAAAGTATTCAAGCCAGGTGTGGAGGCACCCTTCTGTCATTTCAGCACTCTGGAGGCTGAGGCTGGACTGCACTGCATAGAGACTTCAAGGACATCCTGAGCTGCATAGCAGTCTCAGAAAACCCAAGAGTTGGAACTGTAGCTCAGTGGTCTAGTGCTTTCCTATTCTAGTCACAGTCTTAGGTTTGATCCTCAGCAACACACACAGAGAAAAAGGAAGGGAGGGAAAGGAAAAACAAGAAAGACAAAAAAGAATTCAGAAAAATTCTTGAGCCTATACAGAACATATGCAGGCTTTTTTTGTCATTATTCCCTAAAGATTACAATCTAACAACTACTTACATAGAATTTACATTGCCTCCATGTTGTAAGTAATATAGAAGTGATTTAAAGTAGAGATGTGTGGGGGTTGGTTCTTTGTAAATGTTTTTATATATGAGACATGAGCACCCAAGGATGTTTATATCTGAGGGGGGGGAAGAGGAGGGAGGGGGAGGAGGGGGAGAGAACGCGCGTGTGAGAGAGAGAGAGAGAGAGAGAGAGAGAGAGAGAGAGAGAGAGAGAGAGAGCAAGCGAGAGAGAGAGAGCATGAGAGAGAGAGCGAGAGCGTGCGAGAGAGCGAGAGCAAGAGAGCACACCAGGGCCACCACCTTGTGGGTCTGGCTTATATGGGAACTGGGGAATTGAACCTGGGGCCTTAGGCACTAGCCCCAAGTGCCTTAACCGCTGAGTCATCTCTCCAGTCCCAAGGGAGGCAGGAATTTAATGATTCATCTTTATAGATGAGGACACTGAGGTTGGGAATTGAAGTCCATTGCCCAAGGCTCTACAGTCACTCTTTGGTGGACCAGGATTTTCCAAGGCCTTCCTCTCTACTAGTGCAGAGAAGTGACTGGCAGAAAAAGAACAGCTAACTTCCTCAGTGCTGCTGTCCCAGGGGAGCCACTGTCGTGCCTATCTGCTATTATCTGTTCATATCCTGTGTGGACCCTCACCCAGCTCCTTAATCTGCTTAGCACTGTCTGGTTAGTCACAGCAAACAGAAATGCTGGGCACAGTGGTGCATGGTATAGTCCAAACCACTCTACAGCCTGAGGCAGAAAGATCACTTGTGCCCAGGAGTTTGAAACCAGCCTTGGAGACATAGTGAAACCTTATCACAATAAATAGAAAGAGAGTGAAGAAAGAAAAAGAAAAAAACCAGAGGTGTAGCTGATTCCTCCTGCCGCTGCAGATTGGCTTCACCACGGACCCCCGAATGGCCCGCTCTTCACCCTACCCCACTGACGTGGCCCGTGTCGTCAATGCACCCATCTTCCATGTCAATGCAGATGACCCAGAGGCCGTAATATACGTGTGCAGCGTGGCAGCCGAGTGGAGGAATACCTTCAACAAAGATGTGGTTGTGGATCTGGTGGGTCTGGGGGATTGAGGCCGAGGCAAGAGCCACTGGCCCATCTCTGCTGAGCAGGGGAGGCCAGGTGGGCTTGAGGGTGATGGGGCCAAGGAAGAAGCGAGTGGCCCATCCCTGCTGGAGGACAGGCCATGTGGTTTGGATGTTGGAGGGCTGTTCCTGTTGTCACACAGGCCAGGTGGGTTGGAGGATGAAAGAGGATCTGGCCTGTCTTTGCTGTGGTGTTTAAGCTGTGTGTGTTGGGGACACTGGGGCCAGATCAGGGGCTGATGGCCTGTTCTTGCTGTGCTGAGCTGGCCATGTTTTTATACCTTCAGCAGTAAAGGCCTGGAGTGCTTTGACAGGAGGGTTAGTGCTACCTAGAGCCATTCGTGGACAGGCCTGGGCATGGCACATTCATCCATGATGGCTAATGGTGGGTGCTTTGGGGCGCCTCACAGAGTGTACCCTACCTGGCAGTTTTGCAGTGACTGCACTGAACACACAGCCGGGAAATAGGCACTGAGCCCCCTGGCTGCCCTTGTAGGTCTGCTACCGCCGACGTGGTCACAATGAAATGGATGAGCCTATGTTCACGCAGCCTCTCATGTACAAGCAGATTCATAAGCAGGTGCCCGTGCTGAAGAAGTATGCAGACAAGCTCATTGCCGAGGGCACAGTCACCCTTCAGGAGTTTGAGGTAGGGAGGGAGGACACATGGGCCCTGAGATAGCCTCTGGTGTGGGCAGGGAGGAGAGAGAGGGGACATTGTGTGGTTGCAGATGATAGTAGCCACATGTTAGACACTGAAGGTTTAAAAAACTAGCCCTTGCCCCCCCCAAAGTCCTCAATTATAAAAGGGGACAGAAAGTTAAGGACATGAGGACCACTGGGTGGACACAGTAAGCTAGGTGATGTGGGAAGCCAGGCTTCAGGCAGGAAAGGAGTCTTCTGTAGGGAATTAGTTCCCTATAGGCTCCTCTAAGAGATGTTTCTGTATTGGGTTTATTCCTGGAAGTATTTGTGGACATGGTGGTCCTTCTGCCTTCAGAAACCTCAGAACAAGGACTAAGCCTGTCCTGGGTCTTCCTGAAGCTCCTTACTGAGTACACAGCAGGCTCATCAGTCCTTGGACTTAGGATCATCCTAAATTCTGAGACCTGGGACTCAGAATCCTCTGACCATAGCATCCCTATAAGCCAAGAGAATTCTAGAACTTGCAGGGCTTTGGAGTTTGGGAAGACTAATGTGGCTGCCCAGGGCATCACTGTCTCTGCAGCATGGGCACCTGCTTACTTTCTTCCCAATCCTAGGAAGAAATTGCCAAATATGACAGGATCTGTGAGGAGGCATATGGCAGGTCCAAGGACAAGAAGATCCTGCATATCAAGCACTGGCTGGACTCGCCCTGGCCTGGTGAGTATGGGTTGTTCAGCTCCATGATCTCTAAACCTTCTTTTGAGCATTGTCAGAGGGACAGGACTGAAGTGGCCTTGAAGAAAAGTCACTGTAGAGCCAGAAGCTGGTACAGTGTCCCTGAGAGCCATATGTGGGCCATTTCTGGAGGGGCAGCATCAGAGTAAGTGTGATCAGCTACTCCCAGGAAGGGAAGGTCTGGTGGTGAACTTTAAAGGTGTCTGCTCTGGTGGGAAAGGCTGGGTAAACTATGGTCCCACTGTCCAGGGGGTGGATTGAAGCAGTTATAACAGCTATAACAATGGCTGTTCATTTGTGGCAAGCCTGGAGAATAGATCCAGGGTGGAAGGAAGCTTGTGGCCCCTCTGCCAAGGGACAGCAGGGACTACTATGGGCATCAGAGTTTTCAAACCACCTGAGTTTGAATTAAGTCTGTCCCTTTAGGCTTCTTCACTGTGGATGGGGAGCCCAAGAGCATGACATGCCCTGACACAGGCATCCCTGAGGACATGCTGACCCACATTGGCAATGTGGCCAGCTCTGTGCCCCTGGAGGACTTTAAGATCCACACAGGTGAGGTCACCATACAGATTCTGACACAGTACCTTTCAGGGAGACTCACTGGGACACCAAGAGAAACATGGCTTGTGACATATCCCTATTTGGCTTCTTGGTATCTTGGTTTGGATCTCGAAGCCTCATTTGGGCCCCTAGCTTCCCATGTTTCTAGCACCTCTCAGTGGATGTGGGGGATGGGCAACTGCAAACATCACTCTGCTGGATGCCAGGGACTGATCTTAAATTGACAACTTGTATTTGTCAAATGCAATTTGTGGAGCATTCCTGGGCCAGGCAGGAGAACAGGGAAGCAGGGGCTTCCATGAAAGTTGTGAGGCAACTTGAGATACAGACAGGATTCTACCAGCAGGGAAAATATAAGCCAGTCACCAGAGGACAGCCCCATGTGTCACCACTGGCCTGTGAGCCTGGCTGGTGGGTGGTCACTGATCATACCCCTCACCTGTGCCACTTTTTTCCCCCAAACTTTGTTTGGAAACTCTGGGGGGCCCATGGCTACAGTAAAGTATCTGTGCCCCCTCTAGCTGGTGTGTGAGAACTCAAGGGGCCTCTCTCAGCGCACATCCTTGGCACCTACTGATGACATGTGGGTTGAATGCTGTTCTCTGTACACATTGCAGGGGTCTTGCAATGAGCTCCCCTCATCTTAATCTCAGTCTCTTCTGGAGAGCAGGGAAACTCCTCCACAAGGTTTCCATGAAGAATTCTGACCTAGTGCACATCCATGTCTTTTTTGCAGGAGGCTTGGAGGGTGTTGGGCCCAGGCCAGTTATCATATTGACTACAGACCAGGGGAGGGGATTCTACCATGGTCCTGCTTTGCACTGACCACTTGTTCCAGGGGCCTGGGCTTTTAGCTGTCCAGGCTCTTGAAACCTTCAGACACCCTTCCCTCCTATAGGCCTCTCTCGCATCCTACGTGGCCGTGCGGACATGACCAAGAATCGCACAGTGGACTGGGCATTGGCGGAATACATGGCCTTTGGCTCACTGCTGAAGGAAGGCATCCATGTGCGGCTCAGCGGCCAGGATGTGGAGAGGGGAACTTTCAGGTGAGAGCATAGCAGTCCCTTGGGGATTGGTCTTGTTCCTATTGAGCCCCTGGATCTTGGAGCTTAGCTGTATATAAGGTATCTTGTGATTAGCATGGGAGACCTGAAATAGTTTCCCTTCTTTCACTGGGGATCCTGAAGAGACCCCTTGTCTGGCTGAGGCATCACTGCTAATCCCATCAGCATCAGCAGCCAGGGCTAAGTCATCAGAGAGCTACTGGGTCCGTTTCCTGACTCCCAGGGTACATATACCCCTAACTGCTTGACCCAAACTGGTGGTTATCTGTGGCCCTCAGAACCCTTCATTTCTGTATTTGGTGACTTGACATTACCCAGCCCTCTCCCATCTTGCTTGTTGAGTATTTGGATCCAGGTGAGGACTCATACTTATCCATTGTCCACATCACATTTCTTTTGTGTGGAGCCCCAGAGTGTCCACCCAGAGTGTCCAGTGTCCTGGCACAGTCAGGGCTGAGTTAGATCATTGGCTTCTCTGCCAGCCGTGCTCCAGTCCAGGACCCAGGCAGCCGTGCAGCTGCACCCTGAGCTGTATGCCAGTTCTTATCAGCCTGGGGCTCAGCCAGGCAGCCCTTTTCCTCTCTAGCCTCAGAAACTGCACAGTGGTTCCTGCCTCCTCTCAGCTTGAACATGGCAGGAAGTAGTGGAGGAACTGGTGGGATGGGTAGGGACTACGCCCCAGTGATAGGTCCTCCTGGGGTCTTAGGCTTGATGCTGTTTCTTGGATGCCAGCAGGGCAGGTTTCTTTGGTTCCTACTGTGGGTGAGAAGCTGAGACCAGAGGTGCCTTAACCTGCAAATGTAGGTCCAGCACCCCCAATGTACTGTGTGAGTGGCCTGCAGGCAGACAGGGCTGGGGAGGTGTTGTGGGGAAGGAGCAGATTATAATGGCAGCTTTCTTGGTGTGGCCATCCGATGGGACCGCACAGGTATCCTAAGGCAGTGATGGGTCCTGTCTTCCTGCTGCTGCCTGGGTCTGGAGTTGGAGCCAGCCCACCTGTTCTTATCTCTTCCCTATCTCCTTCTCCCCAGCCACAGGCACCATGTTCTCCATGACCAAGAAGTTGACCGGAGGACATGTGTCCCAATGAATCACTTGTGGCCTGATCAGGCCCCCTACACCGTGTGCAACAGCTCTCTTTCGGAATATGGAGTTTTAGGTGTGCTGGGTGATATCCTAGGTGTCTGGGTAATATCTTAGTGTCTGGGATCCAGAGACGGGCTGGAAGGAGCCAGAGTTAGGGCCTGGGAGGACTGGAGAGCTTAGAGATTATTGTGGGAAGGTACAGGTATACTGGAAAATTCCAGAGTAATGGTGATTTTCTCCACATGGGGACACTTGGAAGAAGAGATCCCAGTTGAGAGGAGGGGTCTTGCTTGCTTTGTGGAGGGTTCTACAATCACTAGAGCCCCTTCTCTGTATATCAGCCATGGAGGACAGTAGAACCCACAGTGAGACATAGCTTCTGACTGCCTGGCCCCCAAGCCTCCATGTTCCTGAGCCCATCTTCCTTCCTCGGCCTGGTACCCTAGGTCCCTTGGGTTTAAGTTGAGCTTGACTCTCTAGAGTCTACTATATATGCTGTCTTCGTAGCTCACCATTAGCCAGCATGCTTCCCCTTTATTACCTCTTCTTGGGGTTCAGCCCCACCTGTGGGAAGCTGTCTCTGGGCTTGTAACGGACCTTTCTCAGCAGCTCTGTATGTATTTTTGGTGGGTGGCTTCTTTGCTGATGGTCCATGTACCCTCCATAAGGGGTCTTTGAACTTGGCTTCAGGCCAAATAAGCTTGCATGATGTAAGTGCTAAGAATGTTGCCCACTTCCAGAAAGATATATCCAGACCTTTGAAGCCTAAGGAGCTATTGGCTCTTCCTGACCCATGGAAAGGACTGGTGGGGGCAAGGCACTACCACTTGGTGACACTGAAGCAAGCTCTGTCTTGATGTCCTCTGCCCAGGCTTTGAGTTGGGCTATGCCATGGCCAGCCCCAATGCCCTGGTTCTCTGGGAGGCTCAATTTGGTGACTTTCACAACACAGCCCAGTGCATCATCGACCAGTTCATCAGCACCGGTCAGGCCAAGTGGGTGCGGCACAATGGCATCGTACTCCTGCTGCCCCATGGCATGGAAGGCATGGTAAGGGCCTAGGAGGGTTGTTTTGAAGAGTTGGGGGATAGTTTCCTCCCAGGCCCCCAAAGCATGAGTCAGCCTTGTGGGCAAAGGAGGGGACAGACTCACACAGGGTTAATCTGCCCCTTTCTGACAGTTACCTGGCTTGTTTAGTCTGTCAGCCCCTCCCATTCCTCATCTGTGGAGAGAAAATGAGTGCCCACCTTCAGGCTGATCTCATCATCAGTGAATGATGTGTGGAAATTAGTCCCTGTAGCAGGTGTTTAGTCAATAGCAGCTGCTGCTATTCCAGAATGTTCCAGGGAAAGAATATCTCTGTGTAGTCTTTTGGCCTCTGTCTGTTCTGCATATTCACACATGGATACCTTCCTATGGTCCAGACCCCAGAGTGAGGACACTGTTCCCAGAAAGCACATAGGCACCTCAAGCCTGGGGTCCCAGCAGAGCCAAGGCTGCTTTGTGGGGCCAAAGCACCCATGTAACTAAAACCTGGGGTCCTGGCAGAGCCAGGGCTGTTGTATGGGGCCAGCCTGGGCCATTTCAAGTGTGTTTTCAGGGTCCAGAGCATTCCTCAGCACGGCCTGAGAGGTTCCTGCAGATGAGCAATGACGACTCAGATGCCTACCCAGTGAGTGCTGCTGGCTGTCCCCAGATGGGAAGCAGGGTCTAGGGGCTGGAGCATCACCTCTGTATACCCCGTGTCTGCATCAGGTGTTCACTGAAGACTTTGAGGTGAGCCAGCTCTATGACTGCAATTGGATTGTGGTGAACTGCTCCACCCCAGCCAGCTATTTCCATGTACTGCGCCGACAGATCCTGCTGCCCTTCCGCAAGCCGGTGAGCTGCCCACCAGCCCCCCTGTCGGTACTGTGGCCATGCAAGGTCAGATGTGGTGGCCCTGTGCAGGTGGGGGCCACTGGCAGCTGGGCATGTGTTTCCCTTCCAGCTGATTGTCTTCACACCCAAATCTCTGCTGAGGCACCCTGACGCCAAGTCCAGCTTTGACCAGATGGTGTCCGGTATGTGCTGGCTAGATATGTTGGGTAGCCTTCACTAAGGAAGTGGTCTCTGTGTCATTTCTTCCCCTGGGACTCTGTCCTTCCCTCTCTGGCTTTGTTGACCCTACAGTAGCCCTTAGCCTGGTCCCCATTGGCCATGGTATTGGGAGATTGGTACTGTGGCCAGCTCTGGTCATTTGGAATGAGATCTAGGGCCCTGGCAAAGGTTGCCCAAAGGAGGGAGGCTGGCAAAACTCTGCCTGCTTTGCTGGGCACTCAGAACCATTCATTCTCTTATCCATGTTTTTTCTTATAAGCCAAACAGACATTACTGGGAACCTGGTGCCCACTCCAGCTTTCTATTTCATTGACTTGAGTGTTGGGGGCCAGAGAAAGTGCATGGAAAACCAGGTGTTGAAATAGAGATGTGGCTTGGTCATGAATCAGGGAGGCACCAGAGTGAAGCCCCAACAGAACAGAGCTGTCCTAGAAAGCTTCAGTAAGGTTCTCAACAGGTGTGCTTTCCATCTCTGTGTCCAGTGTGGGAAAGATGGCAGTATCAGGCAGTTCACAGCTCAGGACTGGACCCCTGAGCTGGCCAACAGCTCTTCTCCCAGTCCTGGAAGCAGTTACTCTCTGTGCCTCAGTGTCTTCACCTGGAAACAGTGATGTGGGCAAACTGCACTAGCTTCCTAAGAAGGTTAGCAGCATGCTAACAGTGCTGGGAGATGATGCTCGGCTGCAGGGCCATGGGAGCTGCTTGCCTTCCAACCTGGCCAGACAGGATGGTGCCATCATGCCATTTTCTCTGTCCTTCAGGGATCCTCTCCCAGTACCTCACACCTTGAATGTTGATGTTCTCAGAGTTCTACTTTTGTCTACAGCCTCATCTCTACCTCCTCTCCCTGTGACAACTTAGGGTGTCACCTGTCCTTTCTTCCATCTTTTGGAATAAGAGGTGTCTAATGCAAACATAGCCCAACCCTGGGATCAACTCAGAAGCTAGGAAATGCCCATGGTTGCTGGGAGCGCTCAGAGAGCTACTGCCTCCTCTGGGTGTGGAGGCCTCTGAGGTACCTGATCCGTTCCTCAGGAACCAGCTTTCAGCGGGTGATTTCGGAAGATGGGGCTGCGGTACAGTCTCCTGAGCAGGTGCAGAGGCTCATCTTCTGCACAGGAAAGGTATACTACGACCTGGTGAAGGAGCGTAGCAACCAGGGCTTGGAGAAGCAGGTGGCCATCACACGCTTGGAACAGGTATACTGAGTCTCTAAGCACTTGGAATGATGGACAAGGTCAACTCATGAACCCCTGGCTATGGGCAGTGTGCTTAGTGGGACTAGTGAGGCTTGGGGACAGGCCCTACACATGCTGCCCTCCTTGACAATGTCCCTATGCCCCTGCCTTCCTACTAGATCTCTCCATTCCCCTTCGACTTGATCAAGCAGGAAGCAGAGAAGTACCCAGGCGCAGAGCTGGTATGGTGTCAGGAGGAGCACAAGAATATGGGCTACTACGACTACATCAGCCCACGCTTCATGACCATCCTTGGCCACACCCGGCCCATATGGTACAGGGCTGGAGGGACCACAATCTATCCTTTACCCCTCTAGGCCTGCCTGTGCTGCTTGGAGCTGGCAGTCACATCTGGCTTTGCCTTTCCTCTTGAATGTGCTGTCCAGAACTGGCCTCTGCCCTTCTCCAGGTGGCATTTGAAAACAGTAGGGTTGAACTGACCCTAGAGTCCCTGCTGGCTCTGAGCTCTCTGTGGATGTAGGTTAGATCCCTACAGGACTGGGGCATTTCCAATGTCTCCTTCAGGGAGAGTAAACCTGTTTTGGTTCTGTAGGCAGGACCAAGTTAGGGACCCTCCTGTGTTTCCCAAGCCTCCTTCCTTTGGGTTTAGCCCTTAGCCATGGAGCCTGAGGCATGTCTGCTCTGATAGAGGAGGATGACAGGATGGGTCCTGTGTAGACCAGTCTCCTGAGGTGCCTGGCTCACAGCTGCCACTTGATACACAGTGATGCCATCATCTGTCCTTTGTCAAATGGGGCAGGGTTTAAGAAACTGAGAACCCAAAAATGTGTTTGCTCCCTGAACTTTGGGGTGTGGCCACATTTGTTGTCTCTGTGGTTAAGTCCAATGACCCAGAGGGAGTGTATTTTCTTCCCTGTCCTAAGCCCTGAAGTCCATAAGGTGAGTGCCCAGGCAGGCATTCTTCCTCAGGTACATGCCCCTAAGTCCTAGGATCAGTGTGGGGACAAGCCCAGCACTTCCCTTAGCAGTGTCTTCTCCTTTTTAGGTATGTTGGCCGGGACCCAGCAGCTGCACCAGCCACTGGAAACAGGAACACTCACCTGGTAACACTGAGGAAGTTCCTGGATACTGCCTTCAATCTCCAAGCCTTTGAGGGCAAGACCTTTTAGAATCCACTCAGACCCGCCCAGATCTTGCTGAGGGGGTTGACTGGGGATGATAGGAGAGGGGTGATTAAGGCCCCAGTATGAGCCACACTCATGTAGCGATGGGGCTAGAGTAGTCCTGCCAGCTTTGCATTGTGTTGCTTTGGCCTTCGTCTTAGTTCAGAATATGTCAGAACTGAAGATCAACGGAGTCTCTTGGAAGGGATTTAGGTTGCAGAGTTCCACCCGCTGGGATGACATTTTTTGAAATTTTTATGTGGCTTCTCCATCCGTGTTGATCTTGTCTCTAGACACTTGAGCCCCACATCACTCCTTGCTCTAATCCAGCACATCTAGCTGCCACTCACCCAATCCTTTGTTCATTTATAGATTCAAAAGGATGTCCTCTCTTGTGTGCTTAGAAATGGAGATTTCAGCAATAATGAGCCAGTAAAGCAAATCCATACCAGGTGGTTTGTGTGCCCTGTTTTATGGGGTGGACACTATGAGCCATGTCAGCAGGCTCGTGGGAACCAAAGTAGGAAACCAAATAGCAGAGACATAAAAATCATGCTTCAAAGATGCTTGCTGTTTTTTTCTTTTGTCAAGGTGGGGGAGGGGCAGTGGGGTAGCCATGGCAGAAAATGGGGAGGAAGAAAAGCAAACCTGTAGAGGTTATTTTAATCTCATGGAACTGGTTTTCCTCTGAGTGCCAGGCAGAGTTTGCCATCTTTGGCCTCTCCACTCTTTAGCCTTTTGTTAGTTGTTTTTTTTTTTTTTTTTCATTGATTGTGCACTTGCCCAGGTGCTGGGGAATTTGTAACACAAGGACTTTTTGCTTTTGACAAATCCTTGTTCATTTATCCCTTTTGCAGAATGAGACAGCAGGGTACCTGGGTGCAAAGTGCACATCTTCAAGCTCGGAAGTACAGCTGGGGAGATGTGCAGGTAGTTCCCTAGAACAGACCTAGAAATACTACCTGTGGGGTTGGCATGGGGACGTCTTAGAGAAATAAATCTGAGGTTGGACAGGGGAGTGTCATCAGCCTCCATTTCAGCTCCTTGAGGTCCACAAGGAATCCTACCACAGGAGTATTCTAAATGAAAATAAAGAATTAAAGCTGCCATTACTAATGTGCTGGATGTTTTGCATGTGTGTTTACTTTTTAACTATCATTATGGTGCTTCATGATGGGAATATGTCTATTTTAAGTATTTTTTTACAAGGAGAGAGAATGGGCGCACTAGGGCCTGCAACCTCTGCAAACACACGCCAGATGCATGCACCACTTTGTGCATCTAGTTTATGTGGTACTAGGGAACCCGGGACTTGAGGCTTTCCAAGCAAGCACTTTAACCACTGGACCCAGAATATGTCTATTTTAGAAATGAGAAAGTTGGGGTTCATATAAAGTTACTTTCGTAAGGTTGCTTACTGAGGAAGTGACAGCTTGGAGCTTGGCTTCTGCCCAGAGCCCATACTGCTTCCCTTGGGAAGGAGGCTCTTCCAGTATCGTGCATGCCTGCGTTCTCCCTGTAGTGGCTGCCACAGGGGCAGGGCTGCAGCCCTCAGGCTCTACGTTGAGTGGCTTGTCATAGCTGGCATAGCCTACTTGTGGCACACTGCCCATTCCTCAGTTGGAGGGGCAGAGCTCCTGCAAGTAAACCCCAGATCATGAGACGAAGGAAAACAGTGCATGAAAAAAGGGCTCCAAGTTTCATGTACTAAGAACTAACTAGGAAGTAACATGAGGTATGGGATAAACAAGACTTGAAAATTTTCAGAGGGAAAGAATATTGAAGCAATAAAACAATTGTAGACTAACAGACTGGTTTAAAAAGAATCAAGTGTTTAGAAAGTACCTAGTATAGCCAAAATAAACCCTGATAGTCCAAAGAATAGAGCAGACACAGCAGAAATGTAAGAGGCTGAGGCCACGAAGAACAAAGGCCCTGTCTCTGAAACTCCATAGAGGAGGGCTGGAGAGATGACTTAGCAGTTAAAGGTACTTACTTGCAAAGCCTGACAACCTGGGTTCTATTCCCCAGTATGCATGTAAAGCCAGATGCACAAAGTGGCACGTGTTCTGAAGTTCATCTGTGGTGGTAGGAGGCCCTAACCTTCCCCCCACCTCTCTATCTCCATAAAGAAATCTATATATTAAATGAAAGAAAATCCATAGAGGAAATAGTTTCCACAGATCCGATATGTATCTAGCCAGAGTCCAAGGAGAAAACACGAGGGGTGGTAACAGGACTGGGATGTTCTGTTTTGACTCAGTGTCAATATTCTGGCTATGGAATTGCAGAATGTTTCCATTTGAGGAAACTGGATAAGCTGCATGGGATATATTTCTTGTAACTTCATCAAATAGAGTTTAATTAAAATGAAGTTTTGCTTCCTATTAGTTGTAGGACTTTCTCACATAATCCAGAAACAAGTCCTTTATTGAATGTTTTGCAAATGTTCTCAGTTTCTGTATTTTAATTTCTCTAAGAAAAAGATATTTTCTTTTTTTATTGTTCATAATGAGTTGTTATCCCCAGTTTCCCTAATGCCCCTCTTCCCCATCCCCAATCAGCTGGATATCCTCCTCCATGGGCAGTCTGGATCAGTCCTTGGGGCAGGGGACCATGATGGATAGCCTAGGAGTCAGCCTGGTTCCGCTGGCTCTAGTGTGTTGTTACTGAGGGGGGGACCATGACTGGGTGTTCTCCCCCACCAAGGCTCTCACAATCTTTCCGCCCCCTCTTTCGCTCAGTTCCCTGAATCGCCGTGGGTGAGTATTAAGGCTGCCTTATTGTTGAGAATTTAGGGGTCTCTGTAATATTGTTTTAGGTTGTGTTGAAAATCATTGGTGTCTGTCTCACTGGCATATCCTGTGTTGACTGATTGGCTGTCACTATGGGTCACTTGTTCATCCCATCATTCTCTGTGGGGTTCCATATGGCTCCTCCACGGTATGTCTGGGGTGGCTCATCTCTTGTCAGGATGTCATCTATTGGCCTGCAGTTTGTTGGTAGGGTTGGATGAGCCACAGCTCTCTTGCTGCCTTCTGAAAGATACAAACAGAATCTCCATTGGAGAGTGAGATTAGTATAGGTTAACTGAGATATATATTTCTGAATTAGCTAGATTCTATTTTTAGTAGCCTCTCCTTCAGTCACTTGAATAGTGCATCTCTCATTGGGGGTCCAAGAGTCCAGCTCCCAGTGCATATCACCCTAAGTCCCCAGTTCCAGTTAAGGGATCCCCCTCACTAAGTGGAATATTTGGCCAGATTTAAAAGCTGTTGATTGCCTCCCCCAGGCTTTGGCTCCTCCATTGCACAAGTGCTCCTTTCTTGGTTCGCTGTTCTCTCCCAGTAGGAAGTGTGGTCAGCCTACTCATGGCAACAGACTGAAAAGATCTTTTCATGAAGATTATTTTAACATACGGTGTTTCCCAATGTCTGACTTGGCACATTCAGGCTGCAATAACAAAGTACCACAGACGGGGCCCCTGGCTTACAAGCAACAATCTGCTCTTCAGAGTTCTGCAGACTGGACAGTTCAGGATCCAGGGACTGGCAGACTCCTTGTCTGCTGACAGTCTATCCATGCCATACTGCTGTGGGCCTATATAGTGGAAGGGATAGTCAAGCCCCAGCACTTCGACGTGTGTGTGTGTGTGTGTGTGTGTGTGTGTGATGTGCGCGTGTGCTTAAGTATTGGTCTCTTGCAAACATAACTTGCTTGGCTTTAAGTGGGTGCTGGGGAATTGAACCCTGGCCATCAGGCTTTGCAAGCAAGTGCCTTTAACCTCTTAGCCATCTCCCCTACCCCATGCCTCTTTTATAAGGACATTAATCCTATTTATGCCTGCCCCCAACCTACTACCACCCTGCCTGTGTGGGCTGGCTGCCAGGGACCAGAAGCAGCTTCGCTCTGCCTGTGCAGCCCACAAAAGCCCCAGGCAGACTTCAAGACCACCACCCGTTTCTTTTTTTATTAAAACTACAGGTATTCATTATGTGATGGTGAGTACTCTGGACTCTGAAATAACTTGATACATTTTAATGTATTTGTAATCAATTATATAACACCAAAAAAGAGAAAATAGAGGCTGGAGTGATGGCTCAGTAGTTAAGGTGCTTGCCTGCAAAGCCTAACAACCTGGGTTCGATCCCCCAGTACCCACATAAAGCCAGATGCATCTTGAGTTCTGTTTGCAGTGGTTGGAGACCCTGGTATCCCCATTCTCTTTCTCTCTCCCTCTCTATGTGTCTCTATGCCTCTTTTACAAGTAAAAATATTTTAAATATAGATGTAAGACTTCTATGCTGAAGGTATAAAACTACTGAGATTATCAGAGAAAATCTAATAAATAAACTATAGATTAGAAAGCTTATCATTACTAAGAATCAGTACTTTCCAAGTTGCTGTATAGGTGCTACACAATCCCCTGCTGAATTATAGCTGGTCATTTACTATATACTAACAAGCTGATCTAAAATTTATATTTAGCCCAAACATCTTTAAAAAAAAAAACAAGAGAATAGAGTTACCTAACTTCAAGATTTAGTATAAAGCTACAATAAAATCCTACTGATATTTGTATTGTTTTATGAATCTATAGATAATTTTTGAGAGAAATGATGTCTTCCAGTCCTTGAATACATTCTAGAGTTCCATTTATATGTTTTTAAATTCCATCATAGTTTTAGTATATAGGAATAACATGCATTTATATAGATTTCTCTGAATATTTCATTTTTATCAACCATAAATAGTATTTTAAAATTTCAATTTCTAATTGTTACTATATTGATAGTTGATTTTTATAAAATTAGAACTATGCTTACTACTTTTAGTGTCTTTAAAAATTTATTACCTTGGGGCTGGCAACGGCTCAGCAGTTAGAGCACTTGCCTGCAAAACCTAACAACCCAGGTTTGATTCCTCAGTACTCACTTAAAGCCAGATGTACAAAGTGGCACATACATCTAGAGTTGTTTGAAGTGGCTAGAGGCCCTGGTGTGTGCCTGCCCTTACACACACACACACACACACACACACACACACACACACACACACACACACTGTCATTCCCTTCATGCAAATAAATGGAAATTAAAATATTTTTAAAAAACGTATTACCTTGGATTTTCTGGTGATAATTACATCATCTACAGAGATTTATATCTTCCCCTGCAATCTCTGCATTCTATTTCTTATGGTACTGGTTAGAATTGCTATAGTGTACTGGGTGTGGTGGTGCACACCTTTAATTCCATCACTTGGGAGGTAGAGGTAGGAAGATTGCTATGAGTTCAAGGCCAGCCTGGGACTGCAGAGTGAGTATCAGGTCAGCCTGAGCTAGAGTAAAACTGTACCTCAAATAAGTAATAATGATAAATAATTGCTATAGTATGTTGAGTAAAAGTTGCTGAGGGAGAAAGTATTCAGTCTTTTATCGCTGAGTATCCTATTAACCAAAGTTTCTCTTCAGTAATGATTATCATGTTGAGCAAAGTTTTTCTTGTTTGTGGAATAGGCAGTTTTCCCCTAATAATGAATATAGGATTTTGATAATTGCCTCATATCCCTTTCTTTTTTTGGTCTCGGTATGGTATATTACATCAATTAACTTTTTGAAAGAAATATTTATTTGTTAGCAGAGAGAAAAGAGATAGAGAGAGGGAGAGAGAGAAAGAGAGGGAGAGAGAGGGGGAGAGTATATGGGTACATCAAGGCCTCTAGCCACTGCAAATGAACTCCATATGCTTGCACCACTTTGTGTGTTTGGCTTATGTGGGTCCTGGGGAATTGATCCTGGGGTCCTTAGGCTAAGGGCAAGCTCCTTAACCTCTGAGCCATCTCTCCAGTCCACATCAATTAACTTTTGAGTAGTAAGTAAACTTTGTTTTCCTGGGATAAGCTCATTTGGTCATGATGTGTTAGTTATTATGTATTACTGATGAAATTGATTTGCTTAAATTTTGACTAGGAGTTTTGAATCCATATTGTACCAGTTACTTTCTCATTGCTAATTCAAAATGCCCAACCAGAAGCAGCTCAAAGAAGGAAAGGGTTTATTTTAGATTACAGTTTTTGAGGAGATGTGATGTCACAATGTCACACTGTCACATTAGCAGGGAGGAAGTTGAGAGAGCAATAGGGCTAATTTACAACAGTTCAATGTCTGACCCAGTGATCCACTTCCTCCTGCAAGGCTCTACCTTCCTAAGATGCCACAACCTTCCTGAATGGCACCACCTACTGGGGATTAAATATTCAAACATGTGAATCGATGGGGGACATTTTACATTCCAATCACCACACCTTTATGAGGGACATTGTTTTGGTACCTTTTTTCTTTCCTTGTTTGTTTTCTAAGTTTGTCTCATTGTCTACCAAGTTTTTGTTCTTGTGTTTTTCTTTTGTTTGAGATAATGCCTTACCATGTAGGTGGCTACATCTAAACTCTTGGTCTTCCTCAATCTATCAAATGCTGGGATTGCAGGATGTCTCACCATGCCTAGCTTTGTCAAGTTTTTATATTATTCAGGGAGTATTTCACCTCCTATTTTCTGGAAGGGATTACATAGACATAGTGTTTTTTAAACATTTGATATTACTAACCACTGTAGCTACTTGGGTGTGAAATTTTCTTTGTGGAAAGATTTCAAACCATGAATTCAGTTTTGTCAATACATCATGAATATTTGCATTATCTATTTTCTCTTGCATGAATTTTTGCAGTTTGTGCCTACTATGGCCTGCATTGTGTCCCCAAAACTATAACATTAGTTCTGCCAGTACATTTGAATGAAGACAGGTTCTTTAAAGAATCTTAAACTATGAGGAGGTCTTTAGGATGGGCCTTAATCCAAAATGACCAGCATCGTCATAGGAAGAGGTAATTAAGTCACAGACGTGCACAGAGAGAAACCATGTGAAGGTTAAGCAGCAAAGAGAGGCCAACACACACATTAGACTTCTAGCCTTCAGAATTCTGATACATTTCAGTCTGTGGCTCTGAGCAGACAAATACAGTCTTCACAGGGTTTGTGTGGTGGTTGGATTAGGGTTACTCAGGATGTTTCTGATACGGGTTGCTAATAATTATTATTTGTAAGCAACGCGTGGGGAGAGAGAGAGAGCATTTTGGAATCCTCCCTTCCCCCCCCTCCTCCGAGTTCGTGTCCTCCGATGTATAAAGAATTATACACAGGGACCAGGATAATTCTTAATTACACATTTATTCTGAACTTGATTAATTGGGAAAAGGAAAATGGGATGTAAGGGTCGACCAGCCGCCGCGTGGTCTGTGAGTTTACAGGGAAGTGCATAAAATCACCCAACAAATCATAAACATACAGAAAGGAGCATAAATTCACCAAAAGTTAAGAAAAGG
>PVHP010004650.1:0-69830 GCA_004024765.1 Zapus hudsonius | reverse complement strand
TATCTTACACACTGTGAATTCGAATGGTAAGGCAGACTACCACCATCAAACACAATGGTAACCAGCAAAGATTTTTAAATGGCGATTTAATGAATTTGCGACATTGAATGAGGCTCATAATATTATGAGTAATGACACTGAAAAAAAATAATTAGAGAAATCCACTCAGGTGTGTGAGGAGAGTCTGAAGGGAGCATATTATTTTGAGCCCTTTGAAAATTGCAGGTACTTTGGGGGCCATAGTTGCATTCATGTTTTTGAAAGTCACGTTAGCTTTATTGGGTCCTGCTACAATTGGAGCCAAGGTTGGCGGCTCCCACCTACACTTCTAATAAGAATTGAATAGACTGATATTACTTTGGAAGGCCAGACCTGAAATTCTTATAATATTCTCACTCATCTTACAAAATGAAAAGGTCAGAGAATATCGGAGGCAAGTATAAAGGAAAAAGTTTATAATCATATAGTTTAGTGAACAATAATCAAATAATAAAAGTAATATCATTTTGGTTGAGATAGTGTTCCAAGGATCCTTTTAAGTATATGCCAAAAAGTTGTGCTTATTGTTAATATAGATTATATATTTTTAAGTCTCTAATCCAACTAGCAGCCCTCAAATACTACAAGCAAAAGGAAGAGATAGAGCCTATGGATTTTCTCAGGAGGCACAAAGTTCTCATTCTTGGAGATGTCCATACTATTGCTAGAGAGAGTGGGTGACCCAGAGCAGGGACTGTTCCAAGTGTTCTGCATGTGCTGTTAGCTCATTACCACTTGGTGATAATCTTCTGGAGGTTCCATGGTGGAGAATAAGGTGGAACTGGATTACCTCTAAAATCCCTTCCAGTGTTGAGATTTCATGACTCCACGATTTATTGCCTTTTGCTTCATAAAAGAGAGGAAGTGGGGCTAATAAGGATCAAGGTGGGTTTTCCATAGTCAAAGAGGTAAAATGCATAATGTTCTCTGCTGTTCCTATGGGGTTAGCATATGCTTTGAAAGAAAACTTACTATATTTTTCCAGAAGGGTTCACATAACGAACATGCAACTTAGAAATACTTTTAATATTTCTTACATTCTTGTAAGGCCTCTATGAGCCCACAAATATAGTAAAGCCCCTTAATTCTTTTCAGTATTTAGCAAAACGACTTATTGATCTGTGATGAAGTTAGGTAAGCTTTAGCTGGTTATAAATTAATTTGGGAATAATTCTGATGCTTTTTCTTTTTCTTTTCTTTTCTCTCTTGCTCTTTTTTTTTTCTTCAAAGTCAGGTCTCACTCTAGCCCAGGCTAACCTGGAATTCACTCTGTAGTCCCAGACTGTCCTCAAACTCATAGCGATGCTCCTACTTCTGCCACCCCTCTACCCCCCGCCCCAGTGCTGGGATTAAAAGCATCACCACCATATCTGACTTTTTTTCTTTTCTCTTCCCTTTGTTTTCTTGTTACCAGATGTTCAAATGGACAGTTGTGAATCTTGTGTTCTGATTACTACATCAGTAAATAATAAAATAATTGAAGTTACGTGCAGCCTTGTAAGAATTAAAACAAGATCTTGTGAAATATTTGAAAACTGCAGATCTATGGTTTATAAAGCAGCTCGCTTCACTTGTTTTACATATTGGGGGAAAAAGAATTATGCTTATTTTGGTGATTTGAGAAAATAGCTGTATATCCTCCTATAAAGATGTACATAATGAAGGGAATGGTAGTGTGATTCCTCCAACCATGAATGCTTGCTTCTCAAAATATTCTTTTAGAAATTTCCATAGAGAATCTGCAGTCAAAGCCTCACTCTAATTTGAACAATCTTGTTGAGCTTATTTCTTTATATATATGCTTCAATTCCCATTCATATTTTTAATTTTTCAACAACAATTGGTCTGTGAGTATTGTCAGTTAAATTAGACATATTCTTAATTTCATGTAATAGATACATGTTTGATATTGAGAACAAACCTGAGATATAACTTGATTATTTTTAGTCAGTCATTTTCTAGTTTTTCCTTATTTGTGTACTGTTATCAATTAATTATACCACTTCTGTTTACTTTTATTTTTCATTTCCACGTCCTATTAGCTATAATGCATTCTTTTAATTCAAAAGTAATTAAGGCTAAATTTGAATTTGAAAAAATAATAAACTTTTTCTAAAGAGAGGATCCAAAGGTTAACACTGAGGGATGATTACTTTCTCCTCCCCCATCTCCAATCTGTGATAAATAATTTTTAAAAACTTTTTCAAATACAGTCGCAAGTCTAGATTCATGGATCTTTGGGAACTAGAATTTATTTAGAGTTAACAGAAACACTCTAACTGCAGTTCTTGATCTAAGTTTTAGTCTGACATGGAAAAAAAATAACCAAAACCCCCAAAAAGTTTCTTTCAAAATTCTCGACAATATTGTCCTGTAGGTTAATTTATTTTGAATTAGGCATACCTATGGCATGCAGACAAGCATTCCGGCTTCAGTCTATATTTCTGATCTCTATTCCTTCAGCTGTTGCAAACCCTTTGGTAGAATTAGCACTCATCCTGCTTCAGAGCTAGTTTCTCTCCCCCTGGCTGAACTCTGGCCTGGGCAGTGGAGGTGTGAGAGAATGTGCTCTTCTCTTTCTCAGAGGTGTGGCCCTGTTTACTTTGGAGAGCAGAGATACAAGAGCCTCCTAAAGTGGATTAGGACTGACTGGCCAGACAAGATGACAGTCTTCCCTGTCAAGTCTCCAGCACATGTGAGAACTGTGTTACCTCTCCAAAGATCTTGATAGAGTTGTAGCTAAGCCCTTAACAGTCAAAAAACAAACTGCCAATGAAGTTTATTTTCTTTTTTGCTGAGTTTTCTGGACCATTGTTCCGCTCGAGGGGCCCTGTTTGTTAGTTTTGGCTAGCAGGCTCCTCTTCCTTGAGATCAGCTCTCCTCAGGCACCCCAACAGCACAGGCTCAGGGGCCCCTCACAGTGTACTCACAGCCCTCCAAAGCATAACTCAACTGCATGACTTCCTGCCTGGGACCAGCCAGGGCTGGCCAATGATGGGGTTTGTATCTGTAATGTAAATACATAGTTGATTTCGTGGAAAACTGGGACATTTTTGTGTGTGCTCATGAAAGGTTCCTGCTGGAAGTTTTATTTTAAATTTGGCTTTTAGCCTTTTCTTCTGGGACTTGGATACTGATCTGATTTTCTGCTTTCATGCCCCCCTTTAAAAAATTTAAAATATTTAATTCAACATTAGCTGTGCTTACAAGCTACACAGCAGAATAAAATCACATTACAAACATTGTAGTATTAGATTTTATCACCATTTATTTCTTCTTGTCTGTCCAGGGATTTCTTCATGTTCGGTAGAACTAATTTGCAGTCAGACATTGAGGTCTTCTAGAAGGCCAGCAGGCTCCAGAAATTAATTTATCCAAATAACCGATCCCTCCTAGGCCAACCATAGAGGGACACCAAAATGGCCTAAGAAGGCAGAACTTCCTTTTGAAGTCTGGAATGTTTTGACTGACTTGAAACAGGCGGCTGGAATGAAAGGATAATTTTCAGTGACCCAGGGGATTTTTTTTTTTTTGCCATTTTCAAATATTAGGTAAAACAAAGAGAAATTGCTTGCTCTAATTTAGAAAGACTTAGTAATCAGGAAGGCAACCAGACTAAGAATAAAGTTCCAAGGTATATAGCAAAAGCTTATTTACTAAAACTAGATTACTGGTAAAAATCAAAATTATTACACCCTCATTTTTAGAAGTCTTATTTTAGTCGACATGCCTGTGTTTGCATCACTTCTATCTGAATTTCTTTTCTCGGTATTTTGAAAAGAGCATTAATTATTTTGAGTACCAACTAAAAACACTGCTACACTTTCATCTTAATTTTATTAAACAAAGAAGAAGAATTTAAAATAGCTCATTATACTAAGCCTGCTTACTGGAAATAGTAGATAGTTTATATTTGTTTATTAGATCTATAAACTGTTGCATGAAACAACACCAAAGACCGTCCAGGCAAAACAAATACTTTTTGACTACCAACACAGAAAAGATTATAAAGGCATTTTAAAGATATTCCTTTCTTATTCGATTGATAAATATCCACTGTCACAGAATAAGGAATACTGTTTGTATTATTAGTGACAAACTATATTTAAAATAGAGTTGTATCCAAAGAACTGTGCATTAAGGTATACATGGAAAATATTTTCATGACATATTCTATATCACCTATAGTATAAACTTGCAGTTCTGTAGGCTTTAGGGGGAACAAACAATGAATAATATTATAACTTAAAGTTCTGGATTTAAGTAGATGCCAACCAACATTTTCCAGTGTTTTTGTGCTATGTACGTGTGTGTGTGTGTGTGTGTGTGTGTGTGTGTGTGTGTGTGCGCGCGCAGTAAGTGCACATGCTGGGTGCATATGTGTGGGACCCATTGGAAGTCATTGGGTGTCCTTCTTTATTATTATTATTATTATTATTATTATTTGCCTCATTTCTTTGAGACAGTCTCTCACTGAGGCTGGAGCTCCCTATACATCAGTTCAACTGGCTGATGAGGGAGGCCCAGGGTTCCTCTTATTTCCCTGCCCTCTTCAGCATTTTCAAATATTAGATAATAGGCCTGGGCACCCATGGAACTCGGGTTCTCATGTTTGTGCAACAGCACCCCCATTCCCAACTAACTGTTTTGAAAGCACACCCAACTAGCTTTTTGGAACTTAGGCTTTTTTTAGTCATTTAGAGAATAATAAAGTAATTTTGGTATGGATGAAGTCCAAAGGATATCAACACTGTTGTTGGTAAGTTCATCCTTTCAATTGGTGAAGTGTTGAGTGAAAAACAAAATGCAGTCTTGATTTTAAGATTTGATTGTTATTGAATTGATTGACACTGTATTCTCCTAGTTGAAGTTTGTCAACTGTTTTTTTTTTTTTCAAAATTTGGTTTTTACAGCAGCTTTTCATTTGATTAATTGCCATTTCAAGGCCAAAGTTCTTGTTAGATGCAAGGGAAATTTCTGCAGACAGAGCATTCTAACTGGAGGTGATGTTTACATTATTCCTAGATGTTACATAGAGAAAATAGCATGGTTCCTTCACCTTTCCAATTGTCTTTTAGCCACTATGATTTTGAGTAAGAAATATCAGTGCCTCTGGGCGTGGTGGCGCACGCCTTTAATCCCAGCACTCAGGAGGCAGAGGTAGGAGGATCACCATGAGTTCAAGACCACCTTGAGACGACATAGTGAATTCCAGGTCAGCCTGGGCTAGAGTGAGACCCTACCTCAAAAAAGCAAACAAAAAGAAAGAAAGAAAGAAAGAAAGAAAGAAAGAAAGAAAGAAAGAAAGAAAGAAAGAAAGAAAGAAATGCCAGTGCCTTAATAAGCTTTGTGAAATACCCTTGGGGAAAAGGAAACTGAGACATATAAGTACAGTTCGGTCAGAGCCAACGATGATCAATTTAGAAAGTAAGGTGACTTAAGCTGTCTTTGGTAACATGGGCCAAGACTCATGTAAGTGCAGAGATCTGAGAAATGTGTGCAGCTGAAAACACAGAAAAAGACTTGTTGCTTATACCAGAGCCACAGTGTGAATGAGGCTTCTGTCCTAAAGGTTCATATGTTAGCAGTCTGGCTTCAGTGTGGCAAGTTTAAGAGGTAGGGATTCCTGGGAGGTCATTAAGACATTGGAGGTATCATCCTTGGAAGGGAGTAATGTGCGAGTACCTCTCATGAGAACTTTAGTTATGAAAAGAGCAAGTCTGGTCCAGCTCCACTTTCTGGCTCCAGTTGCATGTGATCCTCCCCCCCTCCACTATCCCTAACTGCAATGAGGCAATTGGCCATGCATTAACTCTTGCTTCCCCAGAGGTGGAAGTGATGGAGCTATCTTGGACTTTAGCCACACAAACTGTGAGTTAAACAAAACTCTGATTTTTATAAAGTACCTAACCTCAGGACTTTGTTGTAACAGAAAATAGACAAATACACCAGTTGTCTAGTGTTTCCTATTGTTGGACAATCTCTTGAGCAATGGGAAGAAAATGGAATTTCTACTTTTTAAACTCATCCTTTTGACAAATAAATTATATATATATATATATGTATATATATATATATATATATATATATATATATATATATATATATATATATATATATATATATATATATATATATATATCCTCTTGGTAAAATGCAAATAAAATGTGATATATAGGTACACATGTTCTCAAATATTTTTCAGTGATGAAAATTAGGATTAAACTCATGAACTAATTTGACAATAAATGGAAATTATATACTTTATCCAGAAGTGGTAAGTAGCATAAAGATCTTCAAAATCAGTAGGATGTAAGTATTAATATATTTGGATTAAAACTATTTTTATAGATTTCTTTGTTTCCTGCACTTTCTGTCCTGGCAGTGCCCTGGTGTGCATCTTGTCAGTAATTACCATGAGTGGTCATGTCATTGACCAGCTCCTTCTTGGGATGCTCAGGTGCCCAAGAACACTGCTGAGATCCTTGAAAGATTGTTAGCTTGTAATTAGATGCAAACACATACACAACAGTTGACCACTTCTCTTATTCCACAAGGATAACAGAGCTGAGTTTCTCTTAGAGTTAAGATTGGGAAGTTGGGAGGCCAGGATTAGAAGAGACAGAGCATGTGTGCAAGGCAGGTTCAAGGGGTGCAAGGCATTTGGGTCTAACTTTTCTCCCTTTAACATTTTACATCTCATTCTCTGGTCTTCTACTGTTGCTATTGTGAAAAATAAGATCAACTGGCTATTTCCACCTTAAATATGATTGGATTCTTTTCTCTTTAAGTATTCTAATGGTCTTGCTCTGTATTTGAGATTTCATAGCAACATATGTTTAGAAATTAATTTTTCTATTAATATCGTTCTTTGTGGTACATGGTATATCCTTTTAAAAATATGTACTTACTAGGAAAATTTTATTAATGTTATGTGAGATTAGTGTGTCCCTTTGATTTAAAAGTTCAAGTGGAGCTATCAAAAGAGATTTTGTTTCAGTATGCTATGAATTTTAAAGTATAAGTTTCATCTGTTTTGTTTAACTGAGTGTTAATTCCTTCTGGGCATTCATTATGCTAGATATTTTTATTTGCCATTCATATATTTTATAAAGTCAGTTTTTAATTCCTTTCCAGTTTCTTTTGAATTCTTTTCTCTAGCTTCTATTTGGTGTTTTTACTTACTGATTTTCTATTTCTTCTACTTGTTTGTACAGTGGCTATTATTTTGTAACATCTTAGTTTTCTTTTCTGTCTGCTCATGTTTGCTGTTTTATGTTGTCTTGATTCATTTTTTAAAGAGATCACACAGTCTATAATTCATTTTAAAACAGTTAAAACTTTTTTTTCTAACCTCTTTCCTGCTTCCTTCACAATGTCTCTTGTGACATACGTAGCTCAAGGCTATCAGGCACGTTTCTGAAATTCAGCTTTGAACTACAATGATCTTAGACGATATTATCATTCATTCATGAAGCCACTCTGAAGGAGTCCTGAGGAAGCTAGTGATTACTTCTGATAAATTGGGGTTGGCATCGTACAAAATGCATGGTCTCTTACATTCAGTCTGAATGTTTAGAATTCACATGGTACTTTCCAGATGGGAATTGCTGTCATGCGTATCATTTGATCACGACAGCAAAATAGGAATAGCCAGGAAATGTGACCTGCTTTTCACTGCTGAAATGACTGGATTTCAGAGACTGTGTGTGTCCTGGTCTCAGTCACCAGGCTGAGGACCAGGTCTGAGACCAGTAAAGCTGGCGATGAAACCTGCTTTGGCTCCTTGCTGGCGGGTGTGTTCCCATCCCGATTGGTTTGCTGTGGGACTGAAGGTAAGCCTATTGGATTCAGTACATAAAATCTTCCTATATTCAGTCTTGAGGCTTGGTTTGTGAATGACAGCGACAGCAGAAACAATAGTGGCAGCACGTTGGCAGGGAAGCATGGGCTCTGGGGGCTACGGGAGATGGAAAGACATCATGGCAGGTAGCCACC
Source organism: Zapus hudsonius (assembly GCA_004024765.1). Taxonomy (NCBI): domain Eukaryota; kingdom Metazoa; phylum Chordata; class Mammalia; order Rodentia; family Dipodidae; genus Zapus; species Zapus hudsonius. Next base: position 61,793 of record PVHP010004650.1, on the reverse strand, counting down.
TCTTCTCCCCAGGAGTCTTGGATTCTAGCCCTGTTCTCCCATCCTGGCCACCATCTGTGCCCAGATGTCCAGAAAGTCCTGCTCAATCTACCTAACACTAAAGATCATTTCCCTGTGGTTGGCTTCTACGCACAGAGACAAACCAATGCATACCTTCAGTTTAGGTATTCTGGGAAGACATTAGGTTTACACTGTCCTATGCCATTGGCACGTAACAGCTGATTTCCTTGCTCATCTCCTCCATGACAATAAATCTTTTCTGATTTTGGTGTTTCATTTGTAAATACAATAATGCTGAAATATAGTAGATTTTTTACATGTTATGTGAGATCAGTGTGCCCCTTTGACTTGAGAGTTCAAGTAGAGGTATCAAAAGAGATTTTGTTTCAGTATATTATAAATTTTAAAGTGTATTTCATCTGTTTCATTTACTCAGTTAATTCCTTCTGGATAGTCATTATGCTAGATATTTACTGTAATGAAGGAATGCATCAGGGCATCAATGAGTTCAGTTGGCAGAAGGGGGTTAAGGTTTCTCAGTATGGGATGACAATTTCAGCACTATAAATTCAGATTTTACATACAGAGCAATCTAAAGAAACTCAGTGAGGAAGTTTCCTAGGAGAATTGCAGTGTTAGGTGTGATACAAAGGTAAATAAACTGGAATCAGAGCAGTTAGAATGGGAAGAAAAGACTAGATGAGAGAAACTTTAGAAAGAAAGAATACAGAGCTTGATGTGTGGTAGGTGGGATGGATATCTTTACTCACAAAATTCTTTGGATTGGGAAATTCTTTTTTTCCTTTTCAATGGATTACAATGCATTTTGATTACCACTATCTTACCTATAAAGTTCAAACAATTTCCCCCCAATGTAAGTCAATGCAATAACAAAAAACAAAACAAACAAACAAAACTAACTTTGCCTTTAATCCCAACACTCGGGAGGCTGAGGTAGGAGGAAACTATCTTTACATGCTTCAATAAGGATATGTTGTAAATACATTATAATTATTCACTTGTACAGAGAATGCACACTTATTTCAAGAACTTCTTTAAGGGAAATTTGAACAGATGGGATTGTCACTATACACTTGAATGGGGAATCATTCCCTCCCTTAAACAGCTGCAGGGGGAAGTGATGAACACAAAGAAGGAATCCAGGGAATTCAGCAGCAAAAGTTAGTGCCTCTGGGAGAGGAATCAAAGGTTCACGGATGGTGCGTTCAGGTGATATGGTGGGATTGAGTCCCCTTGGACTCATTTTATAAGGGCACTGGACCCATTCACTTCCCAAAAGGCACATCCCTAATACTACCATATTGGTGATAAGGATTCAATCTGAACTTGGGGGAAACATAAACTTTCAGACATCAGACCCTTAAAAAGTTTCTTCTTTAAAAACCAGATTGTTCTCGTGAGTTCCACAAAGGTCACTGGAGACAGGAGGATCATCATGGAAGGGAAGTTTTTTCTGAATAATGGAGCAATGGGAATCCAAGGGTGAAAGTGTAGAAGCTGAAATAGGAGGAACTGGTCATCAGAAACAGGTCACCCACTTGAGAGTGGCTGGTAGAGGGTCCAAGCACGCTTCCTGGAACACCATGGAGGCTATCATGGAAGCTGTGATCACATTAACTGGCAAAGTTGCCTACAGTGGAAGAAGGTGCATTCCATGGAAGAGGGTGCATCTTCTTCATAGGAAGAGGGTGCATTCATGTTTTATCATTTTATTTTAACTTAAAAGACATAGGGTATATTACATACCATTGTTTTCAAGTTAGGTCAAGTTTTTATCTCTGAGGGTTTCCTTGAGTTTGGACTTCAGAATCTTTTTTATTTGCTCACAACACACACACACTCTTTTTCTCTAGACAAGATATCACACTATATACACTTTTCGGCTGTGCACTTCTTGAATTTGCTGTGTTTGGAGATAGTTGCAGATCAGCAGAGAGAACAGTGCTTGATTTTTATAGCTAGGCCGTATTCTACTCAATCGCTTTACCTTGATCATGGCCATATGGAAGTTTTGCAATTATAAAAAATATTATGAGTATAATAACCTCATAAATATGTAATCTTGCCTGGATACAATTATATCTGTGGGGTAAATTCCCAGAAGTGGAATTGATTGCCCCAGTAGGTGTTGTCAGTGTTTCTACTTCACCAGAAGAAAATTATACATGAGCACTGTTTTCTAGGAGTGTACATCAGAAGGGTTTTATTTAGTCTGTCTCAGAGGTGAGCAAATGACTCTCATGTGCTTTCAGTGTTCCTTTCTCCTGTTAAGAGAGGAAGTATGCTTAGCCATTAAGAGCCTGGTACCACCATCAAGGTGAAGTCCAGACTCCATCACTTGGCCCCTCTGTGACCTGGGACAAATGTCTTCATTTTGGGTACCTCATGCATTATATATGTTAATACATATATAAAAAGCTAAACTACTGTATAGCATACAGTAATCTACTTATGGTTGCGGTTGTTAGTGAGTTCATATGTTTTAAGACCAATTATTCTGTTGCTATCAATATCTGTCTTTTCTCCATCTAATTTTTATTATTTGTTGAATTTTCTCTTATGGATTTTATTGACTTCAAATATGTTGCCTTTAGTCCTCTAATATAATCTGCTAAACATTGGGCCTAGTCTTTTGCTTATCTTTTATGGCTGCCCATGTTTTATGGCATGTATGATTTTGACCACTTGTGTAGCTTTATTTTATCAATTTTTTTCTTATATAGTCTTGGGATTTCGAATCGTAGAGAAGCACTTGAAAGTTATAAAATGATTATCTACAGTGGTTTTCTCTGGTACTTCGACAAGTTTATTTTTTGCATGTGAATTCTCGATCCCTTTGGAACTTACACTGAAATGTGGTCATAGAAAATATTTTAGCTTGCCTTTTTCGAAGATCTTTTCTAAAGCCCCACGTTTCACTTTTAAAGTACAATCACCCCTTTCCATACTCAAAGTGCATCTTATGTAATGTACCTAAACTGCAAAGTGACACTATTACCTGTGGTTGGTGCACATAGGCTTGACAGGAGACAATGAGTTGTCTGACTGCTTCATATTCCACCTGAAGATGTACACTATGTCTCCATCAGGAAAATATCCAACACTATGCACACCTAGGTAAACAGACAAAATAAAATGATAAAATAAAGTAAAATCAGGGTGTCTCACTTGATTCTCAAGTGAAATGGCACAGTGAGCCAGTCCTTCTAAAAGCAGGCCTCCTTTGGAACTGTTGAGAGTTAATCTCTTTTCTGACTGGGTGGCTTCTCAGTGTTCCTTTGATGCACCTTACTGTGGCGGGTGCCTTTGAAACTCTTTGTGAGAGTGAATGAAGGTTCCTCATCTTCACTTTATATTTTGTTCCATAAAAGTAGAAAGGGGAGCAGGAAAGAGATAGGCAGTGTGCAAAAGAACCCTGCCTTTTTGGGATATTTTCTGAGGTGTTTGAGAGACTGATATTTCAGGAAATATTTTGTTAGTTTCTCCAACACCCGCAAAAAGGTGTTAGACCAAAAAAAGGAAGGAATGCAGAGGGTGGTGAGTAATGCTGCTATGAAAGCATTCCCACAATTCGCAGTCTCTGGGGTGCTGAGAGGCAACATGGCTTTTCGTATGTGGGTGGTCACCCAGAGAGTTACCCATCCTGTCATGGTTGCTAAGCAATGAAAGATGAAGCAATTTAACTGAACTGTTTTTGTTGGTGTTGCTTCTAGACACAGGATTTGGTTACTAATTATGACTTCTTCTGTAAGCAACATGAGGAAGTGTGTCATGGCACACTGTCTAACCATCCTTCTATTTACCGAGCTCTGGTGACTCGTCACCTTGACTGTCAACCAGAATCACCTGGACGATTTGGCTGAGCCCCAGGCCTGTGACTGATGTCCTGCCAGGAGGAGGCCATTGCATCCAACTTTTTTGGATTTTATTTTGCAGGAGATGCCTCAGTGGAGGACAGAAAGTAGAGTTTCTTAACTTGAGATGTCTGAGCCCCAGTTGACAAAATAGCTCTCTGATTAATATTTACCAAAACAGGGTCTTTGGAGCTGGCCATAATCTGTAAGCATTTAAGGCGATGCTAACATACACTAATGCTTGAGAACTAATCTGAAGGCAAGTTCTAGAATTCTGGAAACCAACAAGAATCCAATCAACATGATCATATTTTATATAGCTCTTTTGAAATATTTATTTATTTTTATTTCCATATGTTCATTCTCCTTAGTGATATCATAAAGACATTTTCAAACAAGCATATCGTGTACTTTGATCATACTTACCCCACCCTCATATTGTATCTGTTTATGGTATGGATGATCTACTTTGTAGGTGAATTAAAATATATAAAAACTTAACTAAAAGGCTCTGAAAGGGGTTTGAAGGAGGTTGTCAGGCTAACAGTGAGAGTAGCACTCAAGTCCTGTGCTAAACATTCAGTTATCTTTTCTTGCCTGTTGATGAATCTTGGTTCTCACTGGTATTAGCTGCCATTTTGTAAAAAAAAAATTAAAAAGCATATTCTCCACCAAGACTAAGAATAGCATGGATCAAAAGGGGAAAACAAACTGCTTTCAAAGACTTTTCAGTGGGCGTGCCCTGTCTTCTTAGCCAAAGAATGGTGGGAGCTTCTCCCTGGAGTCTATGACCTTCCTCTCCATAGGATTCTGACTTGGTTTTCAGTGCTAGGTATGCATTCCCTCCCAGTTAGTAGGCCTCATACCCAACTTGAGACCATTGATTACCTCTATAGCCTATATGCCACTGTTGTACAGGTGTGTATGTCTTGTCCAGATGGTTGATTTTGTAGTTGCATAATCCCTTGATTATGTAAACTGTTGGTGACCATTACCCCCAGCAGCTCACATAGCACTTTCCAGCACTCTGAGGGCTAGCCTACAGGGAGCTGGCTTCCTTTTCAGTTCAAATAATCTCAATTCCAAATGCCTGAACTTGACTTCATTGGGAATTTCTGTCCCATTCTCATTTAGTCTGAGAATGTTGTAACTTCTATTAACTGACCAATTTTATCAGGTAGTCAACCTTAACCAACTTAAAATCTCTTTATTTATTTACTATTTCATAGTACTTGCGGTTAAATCTAAGATCTTGTACATGCTAGGCAAGTGCTCTACCACTGAGCTATATGCCAAGCCCTCTTTTGCTTTTTGTTTTGAAACTAGATTTTTCTAAGTTGTTTAGGCAGGTCTTCAACTCACTGTGTACTCTAGGAAGTCCTTAAACCTGAAATCCTCATGCCTCAGCCTTCTGTATCAGGAGTTACAAACTTGTGACCCCAGACACATTCTGACTGATGTATGTTGTCTCAGAGGAACTTCCGTCTTTCAGAAGTGAAGAGTCATGAATGGAAATTACCCCCAAAGTTCATTTTGGCTAGAGTCTGGCTCTAGTGGTGGGAACTGGTTCAAATCAAGGTTTTATAAGGAGAAAAGGCTTATTTGGGTTCAGGCTTTCAGTTTATGGTTGCTTGTTCCTGTTGGTGGCACAGTATAAAATGTGGGGGGGGGGGAGTAAATGGAAAGTAGATTTATTTATCTTATGACAGCTGGAAATCTAAGTATCCAGGGTCCTAATATCCCCTTCAGTGGCACATGTCCATTGGCATAACATCCTTCCATTTTAGGCTCTTCCTCTTAAAGGTTCCACCTGCTTCTAACATTGCCACTGACTGGTATTTGAATCTTTAACACATGGGCCCTGTGGTAGTTCAAATGTATGTCTTAGTTGACTCCAGCGTTTTATTAAAACTTGGACTTCCAGCTGCCTGGCTGATGGAGGTGTTAGTGGGGGCTGATCCTGGAGTCCAGATGTAAGGTGTCACTGGGGGTGGATCTGATTCCCAGCCTAAAAACAGAGAGGTTTTGAGCTCCACTTGGGTCCCTGCTGTTTGTTGCAGATCCCTGTGGTTTGTTGGCCCTTTGTGATCTATGAAAGGGGGCCATCCCTACCATCATTATGAAACTTCCCCCTGGATCTGTAAGCTAACATAAACCCTTCTTCCCATAAACTGTGTCTGCCTGGAAGTTCAATTCAGCAACATGGAACTGAAACAGACCCATAGGGGACATGTCAGTCTATAGTACTGAGTATGATTGCATGATCCTTACTCCCATTCCCTCCTTATAAAATCAATTCAATCTAATCTTGATAACTTTGCCTTCTAACATAATTTTCATTTGTTGCTCTCAAGTCCATTGTAGTTCAGTCCTTGAATTTCTTTGACTAGGTTATGGTGGTGATTGCCATTATTACCCATCTTCCTCCATTCTTGCCCCGTTCATATCCATCTGGCACATGCATCCAGAATGGTCTATCTAAAGTAGACCTCTCTGGAAGCTGCAGTATAACTGCTTTAGCTTAGAAGCTCTCCAAAGGTTGTCCCACCCTCTTCAACAACCTCTTGGTCCACTTCCTACCCCATTCTCTGTTTTCCTGATGAACGTAGATGCTCCATTCATGAATCTCTTATTGGCATGCCACAGCATATTTCTTTCTGATAACCTTCAGTCTACATATATGCCTGCTATCAAACCAACAAACAAGCCAAAATTTTCTGGTCTGTCATTGAGCAAAGACAGAATTTTGTTCATTTTCATTTGTTCAGTACAGCATCATGATTTCTAAGTAGGTCTTGGAAGCACACTGTGTTTACTCTAGGAAACAAGTTTTTCTATGAAGAGTCTGAACAGACTTTGCTTTTGTAAAAAAAAAAAAAGTAGAACCATTTTTTCAGGCATCAATGATGCCAGGCATTTAGGACAATTTGTGTCCCAGCCAAAGTGACTCACTGCTGTATGTTGTCTCAGAGAAGCTTCTGTCTTACAGAAGTGAAGCATCATGAATAGAAATTACCCCCATAGTTCGGTTTTGCTAGGGTCTGGCTCTAGTGGTGAGAACTGATCTATTTCTCATCAGGTAGCTGATGACCATATGTGACTTTATAAATATGATACCCAGGGTCCCCCACCCCACTGCCACACCTATGGTACTTGGTTTAGTGACTCCATGTCATTGAGGGCCAGCAGTTAGTTCTGCATCAAAGCTTCTCTTCCTGACACCAGCAGAGGACTTGTCAGGTCTAGACAAAACTTGTTGTACAAGCTTCATAGACTTGAGGGGGTCAGTGAGTCCTTTCATGAGGGACCCCAGTTCATGGCTCAGTAGTGGTGTGAAGCTGATAGGCCCTTAGAGTTCATTCAATAAAGGATTATTCTTTTCTGTTTTTTTTCTGGCTCTTATTTTTTATTTTTATTTTTATTTTTATTTATTTATTTATTTATTTATTTATTTTTTTGGTTTTTGAGGTAGGGTCTCGCTCTAGTCCAGGCTGACCTGGAATTCACTATGTAGTCTCAGGGTGGCCTTGAACTCACAGCAATCCTCCCGAGTGCTGAGATTAACGGCGTGTGCCACCACACCCGGCCTCCTTCTGGCTCTTCTTATGACCCCAGTGTCATCTCTAATAACTCAAGGGATCTCAGATGCGGTCACTACCTTTTAACATAAACCTAGACCACACAGACTACATAGATGGTGACTGATTGGTGGTCCTGAGCAGAGACCTGGCAGACCCTGCCCTGGTTGTTCACTTGGCCATTGGGATTCTTCCCTCCTTCCAGATGAAGAGAGATGCTGAGAGTTTTGTAGTGTGGATCCAGCCAGCCCTTCAGGCTGGAATACAGAGCACGATGCTCATGAATGTTAAGCCACTGACTAAGAGATTCTTAGAGTGGACGGGGTCATGTTCTCTATTACTCTGTTCTCTGTTAACTGGGCTTTTCCAATAATGCGACAATATCAACAATCAGAACTCCGTGACCAGGTTTTAAAGTATATATACGTTATAGAAAGACCAGTCAATGAAATCATTACACATAGTTATCCCTTTTATGATGAAAGCATGGAATTTTCTAAGCATACAACACATTAAGTATAGTCACTCTGTGGTACACTAGATTCCTTGAATTCATTCCTTCTGTCCCATACAACTTTTGTATCCTTTAGCAGCATCACAACCCTTCTCAGCCACACTATATGTATATGAAATTTACTTTGTAGATTACATATAAGTGAGATTACAATGCTTTTATGTTTTTATACTGGACTTTTTTCACTTAATAAATGTATTCATCATTAAACCATAAAGACAAAATGATAAAATGTTCTTTTATGGCTGAGTAGTATTTTATTGTCGATATATTCCCCATTTGTCCATTTGACAGGTTGATTTCACTTCTTGGCTCTTTTGGAATGTGCTGTAATAAATATGGAAGTGAACATATTGCTTTGACAATCTGATTTAGTTTTCTTTGGATGTATATTCAGTGGTCGATTGCTGTATCTAAGGTAGCTTTATTTTTAATGTTTTGGGGAGTATTCATATTTTTCCTCAGTGAAGATTATTTACATTTTAACCTATTGTGTGGGTTTCCTTTTTCCCACATCCTTACAATACAAATATGCATTCTTCTTTTTGATACTAGCTATCCTAACAGGTATTAGGTGATGTTTTCTTGTGATTTCTGATGTGGAATATTTTTTCATGTGTCTGTTATCTGTTTACCTTCTCTTGATGAAAGTCTATTCAGGCCCATTGCCCATTTTCAGAATTGGTTGTCTTTGTTCCATTGAGTTGCTTATATTACTTACATGTTTCTGATATTAATCCCCTAACTTACATATATATAATATAATATAATATAATATATATAATATATAATATAATATAATATAATATATATATTATATATAATATAATATATATATAATATAATATATTATATTATATTATATATATAGCTTGCTGATACTTTTTCCTAGTTTGTAGCTTGTTTCTTCATTTCGTTGACTGTTTCCTTTGGTGTGCAAAGGCTTGTTAGGTTGTTATAATCCTATTTGTCTGTTTTGCTCTTTGTTTCCTGTGCTTTTGGGATTATGTGGTTGCATTCTAATTGCTTACCCTTTTTACGCACCCCCACTCCACCACCCATATTTTTCTACGCAGTTTGCTTTGTTATAAAAAGTGAGGTTAGTTAAAAATGTGGGATAGATATCAGTTTTTATTTCTGACTCTTGTGAATTTAATCTGCCACCAATAATCCGTGGTGATTGACTAGTAAAACTGGTTTTCCTGTGGTAAAGACGAATGAGCATGTGGTGGAAAACTTGCCTCTGAAAACAGTGTGGTAACTGATTTGGAGGCAGTGGTAAGATGGGAGCCATTGAAAAATTGTTGTGAATTTTTTAGGCCACCAAAGCACCATGCAGTAAATACCTGTTGGGTTGATCAATTTTTTTTTATTGTTTGTTTGTTTCAGAGGTTAATTCACAGAATGAGAGAAATTAGCTTGAAACATTGGAAAAAATGCTGATGTATTTTCTTTATGGGTAACTATAACTTCTAAGTTACAGCAAACATAAGTATTTCAAATTAGAAACAGAATAGTGTTTTCTTATGAATATTTAACATATAGTTATAATATTTCAGTGAGACATAAATAGAAATTACAAATCATAGCCAATTAAACAATTCAGAGATCACTTTCTGCTTTACAATCTGTTTTTGGTATCAGGGTCTAAGCTGAAGGAATGTAGTGCAAAGTCCCATAATACAAGGATTTGCATAAGGCTGCCAACAGAAATAAACCTGGCTGTGATTACTGTTATAACAATGGGGTTAACTTAGCTCCAGACTCATAGAGACACATGAAACAAGAGCAATCAGATTCACAAACTGGTAGGTGTTGAGTTTTATGGGAATTGAGGGTTATCAGAATTGCCTCTATATATTTCAGTTTAGTTACATACCCTTTTCTCACAGGTCATTCATTGGAACATTTTCAGAAAATTAGACTTAGTATCTGTTGTAGTCAGCCACACGCCGCTGGGATGAATCTCCAAAACAGGCACAGTTTATGGGAGGAAACTATTCAAGCTACAGATCGAGGGGAAGTCCCATAAAAGTGAAAGAGGCTGGTCCTTTTTCATAGGTGCAAGCAGAGAGAAAACCCATCACCAACACCACACACACAACAGCAAACAGGCAGGAGAGCCAAAGAGAATTTCTTCTCCTTTATATAGACTTAGGGTGGGGTCTTAAAATCCTTCCCCAGATTTAGTGGCTTCCTGAGTCTCTGGAATTTCCTTGCTGCACTGCCGACACAGGAAAGGATGTTTACTTCTAGCTTCTTTGAGCTTCCTTACATCTTGCCCCCTAATGACAGGCTGCCTTCCTGTAAACATCCTCAGAGACCCACCCAAGATTACTTGAAAGGTCAAATTGACATCAAAACTTAGCCATCACAGTGTCCTAGTCAGGCACACACTGCTGGGATGAACCTCCAAACCAGGCACAGTTATGTGAAGAAGGGATTTATTGAAGTTACAGATCCAAGGGAAGTTCCATAATACTAAAAGAGGCTGACCCCCTTTCACAGGTCCAAGCAAAGAGAGAGAAGCCATCATTAATTCCACGTGCACACGCACACGCACACGCATGCACACACACACATAGACACACACCAGCAAAACAGATGTGGGGTGAGGAAGAGAGGAAGAGATTTCCTTCCCCTTTATATAACCATAGGTGGGTCTTGCAACTCTTTCCAAGACTTGTTGACTTCCTGAATTTTGGAATTTCCTTCCTGTACTGACCTGCCAGGTAGGGATGTTTGTTTCTAGATAACATGACTTCCCGAATCCCCTGAGCCTCCTTTCTCTCTTCAATTCCATGGAAATATGCTGTACAACACTCAGAATTACTGAAGATTGTTAACAGGTCAAGTTGACAACATAACTTAACCATTACACTTCATGTCTTAAATTCATGAGTTCTTTGTTCTAAAGTTAAAATGACTTCAAGATGTAAAAATCCTGGTTCAAATTTGATTAGTGTCAGAATAAAAACTATTGTTTAGGAATACTCAGTCATATTCCACAAAGTATAAGAATTTTAGATTTATAGGCTGCCTTCAGGTGAACCATGCATCCACTGTGTGTTAGGAGTCCTTGATGGGAGTGAACTTCTGGCCAGGAATCCTTCCTCACAGGTAGATGGAAGGGAACAGCTAGATACTAAAATATTGCCCCTTTGTCCAGAGTGCCTTTGGTTTCTCCTAAATGGACCACATATACAAAGTTAGCCCCAGGAAGTCAAAGTCATCTTCATTTAATATGGCATATGATATTTGCACAGTGACAAAATTGCTTAGTGATATACCTATTTGAATTTATTCTGATACTAATCAATGCATTGCTGTGCAATACATATGCGTGAGAGATTGAAAGAGAGGAGGAATTATATGACTTCTTAGGAATTAATTATGTTGGTTAAGAAAGAAAAAATAATTAGCGTAGATGTTGACTTAAAGCTCACTATAAGATACTAGTAGTTCCAATAATTCCTAGAATTAAATTTCATTGAACTGTTAAACTTCTCATTAAATCAGAGCTATTATCACAGTTAATTTGCTGTTATTTTTATTGTGGAGAAAAACCATCTAGGCATACCATAGATGCAGTTCCAAAGATTTCAAGCATTTTATTGCCAGAGAAAATGATCTTTTATAGCAGTAAATATGAAGGAACCACTAATCTTTATCTCTTTAATGTGGGATTCTGGTTTTCACCATTTCCTCTTTTTGTAAAAAAAAATACAAATTTGCAAGGTCATAAGCCTCAAGTTTGTGGCTTTTCTAAGTATTTTCCATATTGTGCTCTTTCCAGAATATGGAGAATATTCATAAACAGCCTAGAAGTTTGTGATGTCTATATTTTTAAATACTACGATGTTGCTTTGGCCATAAGAGATAGCGTTAATCTTAGACAAGTTCTAAGACAAAGGTCCAATTTTGGTCTTGTTTAATGAATATTTTATTGATGTTGGCACAAAAATATTCACATATGTGTTGCTCATGCTTAATTCTGTTATTTATGGAGTGTTTTCCTTCTCCATATTTTAGATTATTAATGCTTGACTGAAAGCAGCTGGGTGCTCATGGCTTGCTAACTTTTGGCATGCCAGCCTTGCTCTAGGCCCTGTCTCCATTTACCTTTCACCAGATTTCCAATGCGCTGCATTTTTGTTGCACTTTTGAAACCGAGCAAATTATTCACAAATGTTTTACGGGGACTGCAGTTATTGGTCTACTTTCCTGATGATTCTTTTGCCCCTGCACTTAACTTGAAAAATACTGATTTTGGCTTAAGGATACATGGCTGAGGCTGTAAGAAGAATTTGAATATGCAAGTAAGAAGAATTTATCTTAACAATTGATTATACCTTCATTTAAATAATAGCTTTATTGTCACATTACTGAAACTGCTTAAGATAATCTATTGTTAAATGGAAGAAAGTGGTATAATCTAAACAAACAAACTGGAGCTCTTAGGTTGATTAATATTGCATCAGTGTAAGGACTTTCCATCTGCAAGGAAACAACAGGTTTTATATTTTTATTGTCGTTTGGTTTTATTTTTCCTAGTGTTTATTTGATTCTATGAAATGAAGCATTGCCTAATTTTAGCTCTAAAAGCCATGATCCATGAATTATAATATAATAAACAGTAAGTTAAAGCTGAATTATATTTTTAAATTCTCCATAATTGATCTAATGAAATCCTCTACAGATGAAAACATTTCTTGAGATGATTAGGTATTTCATTAATATTTCACTTGAAAAGATATATAATGTTTAATATATAATGAAATTCACATTATTTAAAATTTTCAAAAGAATAAAGATTTTTTATACCCTGGTGGAAAAAAATGATTCTTATTTACATATTTTAAAATATTTTATGGATCTATTTATAAGCAGAGATACAAAGGGAGACACAGAGAGAGAGAGAGGGAGAGAGAAAGAAAGAAAAAGAAAGAATAGAAAGGCAAGGCAGGGCAAGCCAACTCCAAACACATGTGTCACCCTGTGCATCTGGACTATGGGTCCTGGAGAATTGAACCTGGGTTGTTAGGCTCTGGAGGCAAGTGCCTTAAATGCTGAGCTCCTCAAACCACAGTCCCACATGTGATTTCTGCATGTAATGTTTGAATAAGAAGGATTTTAGAAAGCTCACCTAACAGTTTTCTTTTAATTCCCTTGGTCTTCCTATTTACTGAGAGGTGTTTCTTTAATTCCAGCATCCATAAGGACGGTTTCACTGTTGTGTAATGGTGGCTGTTATATTCCCATGCTTGATAAACCATGTTGGCATTATCCCAGGTGTTTTAACTTCTTAGAGATGCTTCAGACATAAAGGCAAGGCTGAGAGGCTGCCAAAATCGAGAAAGGATGAGATGAGGAGGAGGTAAAGTGTACTTGTTCCTAAAGGGAACTGGGGCATGCTATCTTCCTGTTAATGTGACATATAGCTGATATAATCAACTTTGAGGAAGGAAGATTATTTTGGCTCACTGTCTTATAGGTTTCAGTGCATGGTTGATTGGGCCTGTGGTGGCATGGTATATTATTAAAGCAGTGTGTCGCTGATGAATTATTCCCTTCATAGTATCCAGGAAGAAAAGGGAAGGGTAAGAAGGGCCTGAAGTCCCAATTTCCCCTTCAAGGACACATCTATATGCTCCTCTGGGCTTCACCACTTGTCAAAAGAAACACAAGCTGGGGACTAACCCTTCCACACATGGGTATTTGGGGGACATAGAAGATATGAATGATGTCATGATCATTAGGACTTTAGCACAGGAATTTGGGGAGCCAGCGTAACCCGTAACAATCTAATTTAGTCTTTGTTTAAAAATTATCTTCTGTCAGTCTTATTTATCAGAACAAGGAGTTACTGTTTACTCCCAGCTTTACAAATAATGCTTCTTTAAACAATGCTGCTTTTCTTTTTCTTACTGCTTTCTTAAAAAAAAAAAAAAAAAAGGAAGCCTGGTGTGGCATCACATGCCTTTAATTCCAGCACTCAAGAGGTAGAGGTGGAAGGATTGCTGTGAGATCAGGGCCACCCTGAAACTTTATAGTGAATTCTAAAGAAAGAAAGGAGATTCCAGGAATAAGTAGGAAGTAGTGACCTGGAAGTGGAAGTATGAGGCTCTAGTAATTCAGTGAGATGCAGACACTGGGGATCTGGAAGAAGGCGGGAGACGCAGGAAGTAGTGACCGAAAGCAGAGGTTCTGGATTCTAGGCTTTCAGCTTCCACTGAGAGGTGTCTTGGAGATGACCACGACCATGTGTGCAATGTGGCCACAGGATGTTCGGGTTCACTTTAGAGTTAATCCTTTGAGACTCAGTTTTTTTTTCTTTCTATTATTAATTTGCTCACTGTTCAACTAGATGCAAGTATCCTGATGCACTTTATATGACCTTCCTCCCGAGAAGGACCTGCAGTGTCCCATTGAAGAAGCCAGAACTCCTAACATCTTTTAACTGCTCTCATGTTGGCTTTCCCTGTCAGTGTTTATTTGAGTCACTTTCTCAAGGAAAGTTTCTTAAGTTTTATGAGCTTATAATCACTTCTGCTAAGGAGATTTTCAAGTTGAAGATTCCTTTCCACTTGCATACTTCCAAAAACTATTTCCTAAAGTTGTTAATGTTCAATGTAATTTAAAAAACATTTTATTTATTCAATTTCAAGCAGAGAAATAGAGAGAGGGAGAGAGAGAGTGAGAACACCAGGGCCACCACCTTGTGAGTCTGGCATATGTGGGTACTGGGGAATTGAACCCAGGGCCTTAGGCACTGAAGGCAAGTGCCTTAACTGATGAGCCATCTCTCCAGCCCTCACTGTGATTTTTTAAAAAAATTATATTTAAAACATGATTACACAATGATTTCTCAAAGAAGACTTATCGTGTACTTTCTAAATATCTTCCTTAAAAATATATATGATATCCAATATATATTACATATATTTATATTTATATATTTATATTATATATATATATTCAGCTCTTTACATAATTTTATTCAAAACCCTTTTTTTCCTACCTGGTATTCTTTATTTTTCTAATATTACTATTGGTGTGTCCAATAATCTAAATATTTATAATGAGTTTTAAAAATATGTTTATAAAAACACATTTTAAAATATATTAAACATAAGTTTCAAAAGCATCATAGTTCAGTTTACTGGGTAGAATAACACTAACACAAAGAACCAGTGAGGTTTAATTCTGAAATGACTATTCCAGCATTTGCTACCCCATGGTTAGTTAATTAAGCAAATCAAGAAATCTTGTCATTTAGTTTGAATGTCAGAGAATCATCTCCCTTCAGGAAGTCTTGTGGTCAGTGGGCAAAAATGGCAACCAGCTTCTCTAGCGTTTGAGGCACTATTATGTACTAAAGGTCACCCACAACTTTTATAATGGAAGGCCAGCTGTGTAAACGGCAAGATGTTGTCAAAAGGAAGTGCCAAGCAAAACTTTGGTGCTGTTTGCTGACTATGCTGAAGGGCAGAGAAGCTCAATTCTTGCCATAGTTTTGAAAATTGTTGGGCAAAGCATCGCCTCTGGGAAATGCCTCCTCCCCAGGGCCTGGGATCCAGTCCTAGGGATCACACTTGGCCCAGGACCTTGATCTTCAAAATCTATCTGAAGACAAGATCTGGCCCCTGGTGTAGTCCTGTTGCACATTCTGAAAATCTGCAAGTAATGCTTTATGTGGTTTGGATTCAGCCTTGACTATGACATGGCTGTAGCATTGTCAGCTGAAGTTGATCAGAATGCACGCCCCTTCTCTATGGCATCATCACAATCACCCCATTTCCAAGTGGTGTGCAAGATTTTGCGGCTCTAGAGCAATAGTTCCTCCATGATTTAACAATGTGTTCATGTTCTGAACCACACGCTCTGAATCCACTACCACGGCTGTGGCTACACAGACGCAGTCAGATGGTATTTGTTATGTCCCTAGTGTCCACCTAAAGCTCCTCACCATCCAGACTGGCAGACTTGAGGGTGTTACTAAGGCAAATTGGGTTGATGTGAGAAGGGAGCAAGAGAACACCATTCAACACTAAAGAAATGCCTTCCCCTTAGGCATGGACACGTGTGTAGGTATCTCTCTAACTTTTGCCCCTTATATTGGTTTCCATGTGAGTGTGTATGTGTGTGAACATGTGTGTGGAGATCAGACATCAACAGATGTCCTCTTCTCACCAATTTGGCTCCACTAGCTAAGCTAGCTGGCCAGCAAGCTCCCCAGATACTGTGTCTTGAATTCCCCAGCACAGGGATCATGGATGTGTGCCTCCATATGCAGCTTTGTTTGTAAACATGGCTCTGTAGCTCCGAACTCTGGTTCTCATGCCTGAGCAGCAAGCACTGAGCCATCTCCCAGCTCCAACTACATTTGTTTTCATCTACTGATTGTCTGTGGTTCAAAACAATCCTTCAGATTTTTTTTATTAAGTAGAAACTTTGTATGGATACATCACATGTTGGTACCATCATTTTCCTCCTCCCTTCCCCCACTCCACTGATGGCCCTCCTTACTTGGATTGTAGTTATTCACCATGGAGTTGTGGGTTATAAGCCATGAGAGCAATAGTCAGTCATTGGCATGGGGGGGATGCCTCCCACCCTGTGGCTCTTACATTCTTTCTGACTCCCCTGGACCTTGGTGGGTGTGTTTTAAATCTACATTAGTGTTGAGCTCAACAACTTCTGAATTTCTGTTTTGGTGTGTTTTGAGTATCCTTGGTGTCTGTCTCTATCACCAGGGTGCAGGTTGTCAGGCTGTGGAAGCTGCACTCTTGTTCGTCTCTCCACTTCCTCTGTGGTTTCACCTGGGCCCTAGCTGGTGTGCTAAGGGGTGGTTCATCTCCTGCCAGGGAGTCAGCTATCTATTCTTGTCTTAATAATCTTCTTATAGTGGTGCCTATATATCACAATAACAAATAGTCCAATAATACATTACAATAGGATGGAAGTATAACAAGCTAAACTTTAAAAAAAGTCAGATAAAGCAGTGGTATGAAATCATGGATAAAATTAATTAGCAAAAATGAACATCCCAAAAAGCTATAAAGGGAGACTCAAGAGGTAGTGAGAATCCAGAAAAGAGTGACAAACCCGTCTATATTGGGTTATTGTCCTTTTTGTTTTAACTACCAGGATGTTCATATTTGGGATTAACAGCATCCATCAAAAAGAACTGAACAATCTTTCAAGGGAAACATCTCTCCTGACATGAGTTTTGAAATACTCTTCTCCCCTGACTCTCCATTCACAAGTGGCAGAAGTATCAAGCATTTTTCTGAGAGTACATGTCATGATATCTCATCTTATTTCTTAGAAACTCTCAACACAAGGTGTCTGTGGCATAGTTCAGCAGGTTTCTCATTGGTGGCTGAAGGAGGTGTGCAGTGTGATTAAAGAGTGTGCTGTTCACTCAAAGGACAATTGATGACACTGTCCCCTGAAATATCTGTGGTCTGGATATCTCAAGAGTTTTCTTTTGTGAGCATGGGTTTTGTTATTTTGTTGTTTAACTGAGGTGTTACATACCTATGGTCAAGTGTCCAAAGATCAACTGTACAAGTGTATAGTTTGTTGAATATTTATATCCACTATATCCACTCACCTAGACTGAGATTTAGAACTGCTTTATAGTTCAGAAGGTACCTCCTCTTCTTCCTCCCCAGTGAATAGCCAGAACTGACCTTCACACCATGAGCTTAATTAGTTAATTATTTTCAAAGTGTCCCTCTATCCTCTTATTCTTTCTTTTCTTTCTTTTTTCCAAGGTAGGGTCTCACTCTAGCCCAAGATGATCTGGAGTTCACTCTGTAGTCTCAGGCTGGCCTTGAACTCCCAGTGATCCTTGTACCCCTGCCTCCTGAGTGCTGGATTAAAGGTGTGCACCACCATGTCCAGCTAGCTAGCCTCTTATTCTTAATGAGGTTGATGAGGTCAGTGGCCATCTCCAGTGCTAAGAAAATCACCTGATCAACAGCATCATTATTCCCCCCCCCCCCCCGGTAGTTTGGATTAACAGCATCCAAAGTAGGATTGAACCCAGGGCTTCATGCATGTGTGGTGAGTGCCCTACCCCTCACCTCCATTTTCAGCTCATTAAGATTGATTTCAGATGAACAACAGATCTTGAGCTATTGGTGAGAGACTGGCAGCAAAGACAGGCCTGAAGAGGGAATTCTATTTTCTGACAAGCCACCTCTGTGAAGCCTAAGGTTACGGTAAAATGCCTAAATTATAGGTAGAAAATCTAATGGGGACTTGGAGAATAATGGTGTAGAGGCAGTGCAAGAAAAACTCAAGACCTTTGTAGAGTGGTTTGAGATCAAATACTTAGAGAATGTTCATCCCGGGAGGGTTTTTGGAGATCAGGGGCTTGGACCTCTCATTTAACACAGGAAAATGAGGTAGAAGAATGCTAAATAATCCACCATAATTACATTACACCCAATGAAGAAAGCGAGATTAGGCCTGCTTGCTAAGTGATATGTGAACTACACCTGAGCGATTTTCTGCACTTCAAACACTTTTCTTGTTGTCTAAATAATGCACTTGAATTTCCATGATTGTTTTCTGGTACTCGTTTTATTTTGGCAGGGGGGATATGAGGAAAATATGGTTACCATTGACAAGTGGCTTACTAGGTGTCTGCCTGACATAAATCTTAGGCCTAAGAAACTTTTGCTGGACATTTAGAGGAGACCAAGGTGTCTTACCTCTTACCTATATCCATACTCTGAATTTGGACCTACCTGAGAAGTGATTCTGCAGACACAGCCACACCCATGGAGGTGGGTATAGCTCTTTGTAACTGAGAAGGTTGAGGACCCTGGCAGGAGGCTTTGGGTCTGCAGAACCTTCCCTTGTGACCTCTGGGAGCAGGAAAAGAACACCAGCCTGAGCTCAGGACCTGCCTCTGAAATTCAGGCCTGGGTTCCTGATCAGCTGCCCATACCAGGGAGGTAGACTTGGAAAGGGCCCAGGGCTTCTTTCCAAAGGCTGTTCTCCCTGCAGAGAGAAGCATGCATTTCTTGCTCTGCAGCGGGAGGGACCTAAAGGTGCAGCTTCTCTTTCCAATGGGCCTTCCCAGGTTGCTGAGGTGGTCCTAGGCACCAGCTCAGGGAAGCTGCCCCACAGCAACTGGCCTGGCTTCACATGGAGGAAAAGCCCAGGGCTTCCCATGTCAGAGTGGACTCCTCCCCTATCAAGAGTGGGGCTTTCTCTGAGCTAGACAGGTACCTTGTGCCTCGGCTGATCTGGGCTGCCTGGAGTCAGGCCTTACCCACAGCAGGTGCTCCCTGCCTGCCTGCTGTAGGACTCTGGCACCTTCCCCACCCTGAATTGTTCCCCAAACTACGTGCACCAATGGAAATAGTCTGCAATCCTGTCACCGGAAACACAGAGGAGGCAGCACAGTTCTCTTTAAAATTTGGCAAAAGCTATGGATTCCTAAACCAACCAAACAAAATAGCAACAAAAACAAGCTCATTGAGGAAATAACTTTCTGTATAGTTACAGTAAAATCCAAAGAGCAATCACAGCATCTACAGAGCCTTTGAGATAACATGCCTCTGTGAAAAGACCCGTATGACTTGCATATAAAATCTTTGGAAGCTTCATCTTGCTTATAATTTCAGCAGAATTATAAACTTAAATTGAACTAAGACAGGAACTGTGCAGGTTTTAATTTAAAACCCAATACGTTTTTAAAAATGCAACACGAAGGAAAGGAAAATGTGTAATGATCCAAAGTATCACAGCTTCAAAAACTAGTGAATTCATTTTTTTTGTAAATTGCCTTACTCTTCCAGTCAGTTGGACTTTTATTCTTAAAAGCCTATTCTCTACTTGATTAAAAGTTCTCCTAACAAGATTTAGACGGATGTGAGCACTAACGAGTATAGGATTTGAAATTCTTAGCCTTACGTTTTTCTCCATTATCTAGCTCTTCCTCAGTTTTATGTCATCCATAGCATTTAGAAGTGTTATTTGTATCTACATGGCTTTATTCATGTCAATCTAGACTCAAAGGTTTTGAATTTTGGAAATAAATTTTATTTTAGTTACACATATATGAAAAGTTCACATTTTCCTTCACACGAAGTCTTTGTTCATATAATAATTGTACATCAATCTGTTTTCAAGGGAATCCTAACATGTTATATAATATTTATCAGTTTGACTTTGAAAAATATTTTTATCTCTATTTTTATTTACAAAGATCATCATCGATTTATTTATTGTTACATAGCAACAAGCAGTTTGAATTAGAAATGTGCATTCTGAATTTCTATCCTTGGAAGTCTGTCTACCTATGAGTGTCCATGTGGCAAGCCCAGGCGAAGGCTGCTGAAAGAGCCCCTGCACTTTACATATGAAGAATTCATGGGCATGGCTCCCAACACTGCACCTGCTCCCTCCCCAGGTCTCCTGCAACTCACCAATTTGGTGCCAATAGGCCCAGCCACCAGATGGAAGAAGGGGGTGGCAGACTGGTCACTGGACTTAAGAGGTATAGGAGATCCCTCAGACTTTCCCAGGAATCTAAAATAAAGTGGCAATAGAGAGTCATATTTGCTCCTCAACACTGCCGGTCGCTCTTTAAGGTTCCTCCTTGCAGACAAAAGAAGTGGACTGTTGTGTGGTTACCTGGGTGGAGCTCTGGAGCAGGGGAAGGGTAGGCAGCATGTGCTGTCTCTGCATGGCCCCACATCACTCTGAGAGCTGCTTTGTGGCTGGTGTGTACTGAGTCCCTACTGCTGGGGGTGGGGCAGATGGCCTGGCCCCACAATCCAAAGCATCACAATGCTGGTACTTGCCTAATGAAGCCGGCCATATATGTCATCTCCTAACTCAGACATCATAAGCAACATAGACCCACCAGGTCATATGATCCAGAGAATGGGGCTGCTGTACCACCTTCTGTCTGTAAGGCACCCTGCTAATGTTTCTTGTCACCCAAGAAATGAGTGGAGGCAGATGTGTTTGTATAGGGTGTATTGCTTTGAAGTGTTGTGCTTCCTTTGTGGTGACAGTAGTTAGAGATGCAAAAAACTAGGTCTTTCCTTTAGAGATGAGTTCGGGCATGATCCAGTCTACTGCACAGGGCTCAAGTCACAATTGACAAGACCCACGGCAAAATGACAGTGTAAAGTGTAAACCAGGGTGAGGAGGGAGTGTTCCCTTGGCTTGGATCCCCCACTTGAATCTTCAGCACATGGATTCCTCCCAGGCATGGCAGCCCCCACCCCAATCTAGTGCTTCACCCTTACTGAACCAAGCCCAGTTCTTCAGCCTGAAGGAGAATGAGAAATGATCTCATTCAGGGTCAAGATGAGGACAAATTGAGAGAAAAGCTCTTGTCATTGTTTCTGTTGGGGCATTTTTTTGCCCACTGCCTCACTAGCTTCCATTCTTATCTTTCCTCTTGAATGTGTGTGTGTGTGTGTGTGTGTGTGTGTGTGTGTGTGTGTGTGTGTGTGTGTGTGTGCCCAGGAACATGGGTGCACACACACACACACACACACACACACACACACACACACAGTGATACTATTGGGGATATTGTCACATTCTTCCCACATCCTGCTGGTTTTCCCCATCTTCCCCAAAGGCCACATTAAAAAGTCTTGGTACATTCTAAATATTTGCTAGCAATTAAACTGGAAGCAATGTAAGAGAATTTTCCATATAAGAAACAAACCTGTTTAATTTTTTTTCCTTTAGTTTAAGTTTTTGGTTGTTTGGTAATTGACAGAAGCTTGGTGTCTTTTTCACTTCTCCAGTGTAGTCAGTCTGAATGAAATTGGTACACACACACACACACACATACACACACACACACACACACACACACACACACACACACACACACACCATGGAATTAGAGGAGGGCTTTGCAGTTTTCGGCATGCTGTAATCAGGACAAAGACCCCAAGTGAGAAGATGGTATTAAACAGGCTTGGAGGAGCTGAGAGCAGAACAGCCCATGTTCCAGGGCATAGCAGGGTGAGGGCCTGGAAAAGGTTATTCTTCAGCAGAATAAAGGAGAACAGTAGATGCCAAATGGCAATTCATTACAGAGAGTTTGACTTTGACCCTGAGGGAAACCAGAGCCACTATGAGTTTGAGAATAGCATGATCTGGCACATGTCTTCAGATGATCAGGTGAGCAGGTGTGTTCCATGCAGTTACAGGGTCAACATGCATAGTGTTAGCACAGAATAGGACCGCAGAGAATACTTCATGGATTAAATAGGTTGGTTTAAAATTCATGATAAATATTCTCTTTATTTGAGTGTATTTATGTGTGTGAGTGTAGGGCACACACACCACGATGCCCATGTGGAGGGCAGACAACAACTTTCCAGGCTGTCCTGGCTGTTACACTCACGTGAGGCAGGGCTCTCTGGATGTCACTCTACTCTCATTCTTTTGGCTGCCCTTGCCAAGACTTTCCAGGAAATTCTCCTGTCTCTGTCTTCCATCTTGCATTGGCATGTTAGGACTAATGGGGGTCTGAGGATTGAACTGTGGCTCTCAGGCTTGAGCCGCCAGTGCTTTACCCACTGGCCCATGTCCCCAGACCAAAGAAAGAGGCTTTCAGCTTTGAATGGACGGGCTTTGGCTCTCATGTGTTTCTTGTTTTAATGACTAGTCATGTGCGTGCTTGCGTGCGTGGGTGTGTGTTTGGTTGTAACCTGGGCTGACCTCCAATTCACTAAATATCCAGAGAATACAATGAATTCCTTATACTCCCGCCTCTACCTCCTAATGCTGGGATTGCAGACGTTCACTATCCTGAATGTCCAGCCCAGTTTCAAATCAATATTTTACATAGGTGCTGCTGCATTCGCTTATAAGGGTTTCAAACTTTTAAAGAATTTCAACATTGTGCTTCATTATTACTTATTTTGTACATTCTACTGGGGTAGGAAGGTGGTGACTTGCTTGTTTATTTTGTTTCTTGCTTTTCTAAACCAATGAAGTGGAATTTATCTTTTTCTTATTTGTGTATAATTTCCTTTTTTAATCGTTTCAGTTAAAATACATATTTAATGAATTTAAGTATTTAATAGGTATTTAAGTTGCTACCTAATATTTCTTTAGAACCAGCTTAACAATAGAATTAGAGCTTCCAGAACTTTTCTGAATCAAAAATTTAAATTTGCTTTTGAACATTCATCACAAAAAGATTCTATTTTCTTGACCATTGAAAAATGCTATTGTTATTTCCAAACATTTATTTTACCTTTCAAAACTAATACAGACCTAACTAAAAAAAAATCTTTCCCTTGGGATGAGTAAATATAAACAACTATTATTTCTTTTAGCATAAACAAATATCTAAACAGGTGGATATTCTGCTTAAATATTTATTTAAGAAGCTTAAGCTATTCTTTGTACTGAAATTCTGGTGAGCCCGATATAATATTAGAATTTCTTGGTGCTAAATGGACTCCATGATGCAGATAATTATTATTCTGGACTTGCAGTTCTGTTCTGAGAAATCAAGTTCAGGTTTTGAAAGCAAGGAAGGTTTTCATGAGATCTTTCCTTTTTGGTTGAAGGTGTCTGTGCTTCATTTCCCCTTTACAAGATAAACAAGTTGTTCTGTGGCTCACCTTAATCTCCCGTTTTGCAGACAAATCCATGGAATTTAGTTGAAATGGTTCAAAACAATGCTTGCGTCCAGGTGACCTAGCTGGTGACGGGAATAGAAAGAGACATCTTTTCTCAGCCAACCCAGTGCTTTTGTGCTATTTTATGAAGGCCAACCAAGGGGCCTCAGCTGACCCCACTTTGTATCCTGATAATCTCAACCCCCCACACACATAATCCCCATTTACGATTTTCACACATTTCTAAGTGAATGTTTTCATAATAAGCCTTTTCAGTTGATGAAAACTGTCATGATTAAGTGCTCTTGAGTTTTATCTTTTTTTAGCCTATGAAAATGCATACTTAGAAATTGTAAAAAAAAATCAAAGAAATTTCAGTAAATTGAGAAATTGAGTAAACTTTAATTAGGTCTAAAGCACTGAAGACATCCATTCCCTTTGGGTAGTGGAGAGCAAGAAATTACAAGATGAGGAAGTGAAAAATTTCAAAGTTTAGGTAAAGATTTCATGTGTTGCTTGAAATACTAGTTATTATGGCGACAGAGAAGAATTCAAACAATAGAACCAGAACCTCTCTCTCTCTCTCTCTCTCTCTCTCTCTCTCTCTCTCTCTCTCTCTCTCTCTCTCTCTCTCTCTCTCTGCTCACTGCGTCCAGTCTCTTGGCCTATGTGGAGGAGGAAGACCAGTACCTAATACACATTGAACACAGAAATCACTTTCCCCCCCACAGAGCTCACTGACAGGTGTTAATGGCCTAGAGCAATGGAAGCATTCAGGTATCTTAGGAAATGCTACCCACTGCTAAGTGACAGGATGTCTTCCCTCAAAACTCAGAGGTTGGCCATGGCTGCTAGTGCCCTGGAATTTTTAACTGTCATTTCAAGTGCTGTAGGATAGTGTCCCCAAAGAGTCAGTTCAAAGGGACTTCCTTCTAAGGCAAGTGTTCTAAAGACACTGGCATATGTTTCTATTCTACCAGTAATTGTAGCACTACACTACTGTGGTGCTAGAGAGAGAGAGAGAGCACCAATCATTAACAGCCAAAACTAAGTCCCTGCCCTCAAGTAGCTTCCAGGCAGGGCCAGCACCACTGTGCCGGGTGAATCAGAAGATTCCATAGTTGTCATCCTGGAGCAGGGGTGGAGAGAGCTAGAGCAGGTCAGGAAATGCTGGAAGAAAGTGGCCTGTGGCTGGAAATAAGGTTGTCAGGGTAGATGGGCCTTCATGAGAAGTTGAAATGTGAATAAAATCTCAAAGGAAACAGAGCCATGAGTGAACACAGGGAACATTTTCAAAGTGGAAGGAATGGCCAGGGCAGAGGCCAGTATATGGGAAGGTGTGAGATGAGAGGAATATCAACGAAAGCATGACTACAGGAGAGAGAGAAAAGGGTCAGAAAAGCTTAAGAAGAGATCAGAGGGGAAAGGGGTGTCATGTGGGAGTAGACCAGTAATACGTAAGCACCTTGCAAGGACCCTTTGTTCTCAGAAAAGCAGGGCATCATATTGGTATTGTAAGCAAAAGATCCTGTCATTTTACCTTCTTTCTGATATTCTCAAAGAATGCTGTGCAAAAATAAGCCTTGCATGGCTCCATACCTTGTGCAAGGTAGATGCTCAGTAAATATTTATTGAGTGCATGACTGAACATAATGACACACCCAGCTACGTATGTTTGATTCACTTGATAAAATGCCTTCCTGTGGGACCTGTGTTTCCTGGGTGAGCAAGACAGGGAGGCTTTCTGTGGAAACCCTGAGTACCTCCTGGGACCTCACCATGTGTGTACCGAGGGCTTGGCAGGTTTATACAGATCAGTGGGCAGTGATTTGAAAAGGCTCTTTATGTGGCTGGTGTCTGTGGCATGAAGACCATATATCTCTTGTAAGTCCTGTCTCTGGCTGAGTGATGTTCACAGGTCCAGGGCTTTGAAGCAAGATGCTAATACTTGTGAGGTCTTTTTCATTAACTTCTGTGGTTTTCTCCAAGTCTGTTTTCAGGGTGGCCATGCTCTGGCTCTTCTTGTTTGTCACCTCTGCTGATGTGGAGGGCCCTAGTGTCCAGACATTTTCCCACAGCATCAGTGTAGATCTACACTGGGACATTTATATCAAATAATGTAAGTGGACATTTAGCGTCTAAAACTGGGTGCTGATGTTTTTCTCCAATCTCTTTGCCCACGTGGCCTTTTTCATATTCTTAAAAAGAATCATGCCGACATTCATCCTGTGTTAGGTGTATTGAGGTATCATTTACATGAAGTTAAATGTATAAATCTTCTACTTTATTTTTAAAATATTTTATTTATTCATTTTCAAGTAGAGAGAGAGAGAGAGAGAGAGAGAGAGAGAGAGAGAGAGAGAGAGAGAGAGAACTCACCAGGGCTACCACCTTGTGGTTCTGGCTTATGTGGGTCCTGGGGAATTGAACCTGGGGCCTTAGGCACTGGAGGCAAGTGCCTTAGCCACTGAGCCATCTCTCCAGCCCTACTTTAACTATTTTTACTGGACTGTTCTGTGTCTTTTTGCATATTCACAATACTTTTAACTGTCACCATCACCTAATTTTAAGACATGACTGACACTCAGAAAAGAATCCTGCACCTATTAGCCTAGCCTTCAGTTCCTTTCTCCTCCCAGCACCTGGCAACTGTGAATCTACTTTCTATTCTGTGACCTTTGTTCATGGCTTCTGTGACTTAGCATAGTGCTTTTTGGGTTCCTTCTTGCACTAGTAGATATTGGTACTTGTTCTTTAAGGTCAAATCATATTTGATTGAGCTTGACATGGCGGTGCACACCTTTAGAACCAATACTCCAGAGGCTGAGGTAAGAGGATCACTGTGAGATCAAGGCCAGCCTGAGACTTCATAGTGAATTTCAAGTCAGCCTAGACTAGAATGAGATCTTATATTGATGCAGATTCTGGACTGGAGAGATGGCTAAGTGGTTAAGGTGCTTGTCTACAAAGTCTAATGACCCAGGTTTGATTCCCTAGTACCCAGGACTCATGTAAGGTCAGATGCACAAAGTGTATCTGGAGTTCATTTGCAGTGGCTAAAAGGCCCTGGCACATCCATTCACTCTTTTCCCCTTTCTATTTATCTCCTTGAAAATAAATAAATAACATATATAAAAATAATATTTCATTGGGTGAATATATGATAGTTTTTCTTCCAATTCATCTGATGATGGGTGTTTGGGGCATGCATTAGTCACTTTTCCAGAGGCTGTGACAAGACACCCAACAAAAGCAAATTAAGGAAGGAAGGATTTGCTTTGGCTCATAATTTCAGGGTATAGTCCATGATGACAGGAAAGACCTGGCAACCAGGATCATGAGACATTGCATTCATGTCAGGTTGGGGAGGGAGGGAGGGAGAGAGAGAGAGAAGTGCTAGTGCTCAGCTTGCTCTCTCCTTTGTGTTTCATCTCCAAACAAACCCATGAAATGGTGCCTCCCACAGTTAGTGTGTCTTCTCACCTCAATGAACCCAATATAGAAACTCACTGGAAGATATGCCAAGAGGTTTGTCACCTGAATCCTGTCAAGTTGACAATTAATATTAATCATGCTTCCCTTTCATGGTTGCAAAAACAATGCAGACATGAATATTCTACTATAAACTTTACACATGAATTTTCATTTCTCGTGGGTGTATGTCTAAAAGAATGTATGGTAGAAGCCATGGCTGTTTATGTCTTTCAGGGCTGTCCCAATGCTTACCAGTGTATATTTCGTCAGCCATATATGAGGGTTCCTTTCTCTATATCATCACCGACACTTGTCCTTTTTTCTTTAAAAGAAAATTCCTTATCACTTGGGTAAGGAAGACCGAGATGAGCTTTGAGGGCAAGTGCCCTAACTGCTGAGTCTTCTCCCTAGCCCTATTTGCGTATATTCTTTGAAGAAATATCCTTATGCCATTTTCCATTTAATT
The DNA here is from genome assembly GCA_004024765.1 of Zapus hudsonius. NCBI lineage: Eukaryota > Metazoa > Chordata > Mammalia > Rodentia > Dipodidae > Zapus > Zapus hudsonius. The sequence continues at coordinate 34,254 of PVHP010004650.1, read as the reverse complement.
ATTTATTGTTATTGAGTTGCAAGAGATTTTTATACCGAGTCCTTATTTAAAACACAATTTAGAAATATTTTATCCCATTCTATGGTTTTTACAAGACCAGTGCTCTAACCCCTGAGCTATGGAGCCGGCTACTCATTCTATGGTTTTTAAAGAAACACTTTATTTATTTGCATGGGGAGAGAGAGAGAAAGAGGGAGAGAGAGATGGGCACACCAGGGCCTCTAGCCACTGAAAACAAGCCTCAGATGCATGCACCACTTTGTGCATCTGGCTTTCTGTGGGGATGGGGAAATCAAACTTGGGTCCATAGACTTTGCAGCCAAACAAGTTAACTACTGAGCCATCTCTCCAGCCCATATATGCTTTTTATGTTGTGTTCATGTGTGTAGCTGCATGAGTGTGTGGGTATGTGAGGTGTGCGTGTAGAGGAGCCTGGTGGCCCAGCTCACACGTGGAGGTCTAAGGACAGCCTTGGGTGTTTGCCTCCTGCCTCTCCCTGCTTACACAGGATCTCCCTTGCTGTCTGGGTTTTGCTGCATTGCTTCATTGCTTAACTGGCCTGAGAGCTTCCAGACTCTGATTGCTCTGCCTCCAACTGCCACATGGCCATAGGAACATTGGGATCACAGACTCATGAGCCACATTATATCCAGCTTTATGTGGGTGGTAGGGAGTTGAACTCATGTCAGCAGGCTTCCATGAAAGTGCCTATAACTGCTGAGGCATTGCTCCAGCCTCCCCCACCATTATATAGTTTTCATTTTACCTTTCATGTAAGTGCACTTTAAAGCACATTTTAAATTTTATTATTTATTTTGAGAGAGGGGGGAGGAGAGAGATATGGAGGGAGAGAGAAAATGAGAATGTGTCCACCTGGACCTCTTGCCCCTGAAAACAAACTCCAGATACATCTGTCACTTTGTGCATCTGTCTTTATGTGGTGTTGTGTTAGCTTTCTCATTGCTGGCAGAAAGCACTGGACATCACCTCCTGCCAACATCAGGTGGACATCAGCAACAGGAGAGTGTGCCAAACACTGGCAAGGGGAAGCTGGCTATTAACACTCATAAGCCCGCCCCTGGCAACACACTTCCCACTAGGTTCCAATTCCCAAAATGCCATCAGCTGGGGATATAACATTCAGAACACATAAGTTTCTGGGGGAATCCTGAATCAAAACACCACACATGGGAACTGAGAATCAAACCTGGGCTGTCAGGCTTTGCAAGCAATCATCTCTATCCACTGGGCCGTTTCTCCATTCCTAAAAACACTTTTTTAAATTTGATGAAGTTAATTTTTTTATTATTTGTGTTCTTTTGGTGTTCTATGATGAGCTCATTAGCTAGTCATGAGGCTACACTCTTATTTCTCTTCATATGTTTAGTTTCATTCTTACATTTATATCTTTGGCTCATTTTGGCTTATTTTTAGATGATGGTAAGTGGTAGGGTTCTAAATTCATTTTTGCCTCGAGAATATCAAGTTGTTCTGAACTATGTTTTGAAAAGACTGTTCTTTCCCTATTTAACGTCCTTGCTGAAAACAAGTTCGCCTTAGATGTGTGGGTTTACTTTTGGATGCTTTCATTGATCTATGAGTGTATCTTTATGCCAGCACACCACTCTTGGATATTGAAATCTGGATGTATGAACTTGTCCTTAATTTTGTATTTTTTATAGTGATCCTGAGCTCCTTACATTTCCATGTGAGTTTTAGCATCAGGTTGTCTGCTTCTGTTAAAAAATTTCAGTTGGAATTTTCGATGTGGATCAGTTTGGGCAGTACTACTCTATTAATAATATTAGTCCTACTCTATTAATAATATTAGTTAGCCATGTCACTTAGCTGCTTTTACATTTCTTATAGCATTATTTTGCGGTTTCAATGCACAAGTCTTACCCTTTCTTGGGTAAATTTATTACTAGATTTTTAAATTCTTTCTCCATGTCATAGTAACCACAGTGAATTTCTTAATGTCACTTTGAGATAATTAAATTTCTTAAACGAGTAGGTCAAATAATTGTTTTAGCAATTACACTTTAATAAATCAATTGCAACTAACATTTGAGTATAGTTAACCCCTAGTTAGAATTTATCCAGGCTCAAAGAAAGTATTGTTTAGATGAAAAAGTACGTTTGTATTTTTGTTTTGTTTGTCCCACGCAAATTAAATTTTGTTAAATTTCTGTATAAGCTGTGTACTCTCTGAGGTCAACCAATAGACAAGGCATAGAATATGGTGGTTTCTGAGGCTTGGAGAATGTCACATTGTTAAAGTTAGGTTAGGAAAAGGGCAGCGGAAACTTAGATTTCTTTTTCTATTCAAGGTTGCTAATGAGATCCATTTTGCCTGTATCAGTTCCTGTTCTGTAAAGTTACGAATGATTGTGACTCAATTTCTGGGTGATTGTAGCTCGGTAGTCATTTTGTGAACTGCATGTTAATGGCAAAGTAAATGCCAAAATTTTCTGTGGCTCTTAGGATGCCTAAAAATCGCTTCAACTGATTACTGAAACAGTCTTCAAGAATTTTTTTGTACTCAAATTTGTTTTTGTTATACCAGCAACAACTAAATAATGATTGAAGTTCTATTTAAGTATCAACTGATTTAATGAAAAAAAAAATCATAGCCAGGAAGGATTTTGTGTTTGAAACATGTAGTGTCTAAGCATTTGCCCAGCTCTGCATGCTGCAGAGGAGGACTTTGACAGCCATTAAAGAATTTAGAGGAGGAAGCCAGGCCTTGGTCTTGGCCTTTGCTGATTGTGAGTACCTAGTTTTGGGCTCAGGCTCAGATAAAAAGAAAGTGATAATGTAATAAAGCAATGTTCACTGGAATTGACCCAACTTTTTTTCCCCTTCTATATTATCACAGCAAATGATTAAAATTTGGATCAAGGTTTATTTTTTCTATCTTATTTTTATTATAATAAAAAGTATGTGTGCCCATATTTTAAAAATATTTCAGCAGAACAAAAGGCCAATGAAAACCAAATAGACCTCCTGGTTCCACACTCCAGACACATCCCCTCAATTATTTTATTTACCTTTTCAGAACATTTTGTGCATATATGTATGCCTACCAGCCTGTCCATACTGATATGCACCTCCAGTCTTTAAAATTAAGTGGGAATATAATGTCAGTTACATGCCAACACATAAAAATATATCTTATTCTCTTCTGATCATTGGAGACAAACTACTCTACTTTACAGGTGAACCATAATTCATCTCTCTATTGTTAAGCATAAAGATTTTTCTTTAACAATTTTTCTTAAATACAAAGTTATTTTTATATCTTTGATATGAAAGAAAGAAATTTTTTCCACTGGCTATGAATGATCGTATACATTCGAAAGTGCAATGTTTTATTATATTATCATTTTCATAGGTATATTAACAGGTGAGTTCTTAAAGCATCTGATTAGAATTGAGAACAAATTATAGCATTGAGAGTGAGTTTCTGATGAACAATAATCTTGAATTCATACTTCTTATGGAGGAACTTTATTCCGTTACGCTACACAGCAGTGTCTTGGCTGGCTAGATCTCTTTATTGCACAACTGCACATAAAAGTGGCTTAAAATGTTTCTCTTGGTTGTAGGCTCTATTTCTCCCTCAAGCGTAGAGTCCTTCTTACACACTTCAGAAGGTCCATTAGAATGAGGGATTTTCTTCTACTTTCTCTTGCACACACAGGTCATCTGACCTACTTGGTAAATGGAACCTTCAGCTGAGACTTTGTGTAGAACTACATGTGATGATCTGGAACGAGGTGTCCCAAAGACAAAGTGTGGACCAGAGAAGTTCAGCATTTGGACAGGTTTCTATAGGCATTTGCTAGTGTCAGGAAGTCCTGGTCCAGCCCCAGGGAGCATTTTGGGCTGTCAAAATTTCATTCTGTCTGTGACCTTTCTGTGTCTTGTGTCTTTTGTGGTGGTCCATTTTTCTCCTTCTCTCCATCTGTGTGATGTGTACCTATTAAGGCAGCAAAGTTCCATCATTTTCAGGAAAATGCCACCTTCTACTTGGTTATGGTTTGAGTGTGAAATGTCCCTTACAGGCTCCAGTGTTTGAATAATTGCTTCCAACTCATGGTGCTGTGCTGGGAAGTTTGTGGAACCTCTGAGGCCAGAGGCACTAGCTTCTGGGGGTAGACTTTTAGGGTTACAACCAGGCCCTGGTTCCTGCAGAGCTCTCTGCTTCCTGTCTCCCTCTAGAAAGGAGAAGTCACAGCTCCCCTGGCCAGTAACCCAGTCACACCAGCCACATGCCTTCCTTCCATGATGGGCTATGTCCTCTGCAACTGTGAGGCAAAATCTCCTCCCCTAAGTTGCTTCAATCAGACACTGGTCACAGAGCTGAGAAAAGCAACCATCACAGACTCCTCCACTCTTCCGTGAGCGCAATTTGGGGGAATTCTTTAAATACATTTTCTATTTCTCTATTTTATGTTGTGATGGAGTTAAAAATTGTATTGCTTGCAATTTATTACTATTCCCAGAGACTTTTATACCAGACATTTCTATGAATGAAGGCAGATTGGTAGCTATCTGTTCTGTCTCTTGCCTTATCGCATAATGAGGTCATTAAGGGTTCCATATGACCTTAACCCCCTCTGAGTCACACTGATCTCTCTCTTCCATTTCCTCTCTTGATGTCCTGCTACCACAGTGCCTTTGGACATTCTCTCTCTCTCTCTCTCTCTCTCTCTCTCTCTCTCTCTGTATGTGTTATTCCATCTCCTTTTTGCCTCATCATGTTTTCTTTATGATTCAGATCTGTGACAGGGAAACTTTAATGATATTCTTGAAAAATGCCATGTTTTTGTTCCCATAGTAATGTAGCCTCAAAGTTTATGTATGAGGTTATTTGATTAATATCTGTCTCTTACACTAGACTGGAAACTCCTTGACTCATATTTCTTAAAAATTAATTAATAATTAATCCACATTATAATGCCACATTATTTTGTACTCATATTCTTTAAGTTTTTCCTAAATGAGAAACAAAGAATTGGATTTAAAGATAACAATGTGGAATTGGACATTTATTATTATTATTATTATTATTATTATTATTACTGGATTTAGGGTTATTTTGTGTGTGTAGTGTGATGGTGGTGGTGGTAGTAGGGTATGAGTATGTGTGTGTGTAATGTATATGCACACATGGTTGCAGCACACCAAGACCAGAGAATATCGGGTGCATGTCTTTTATTACTAATCTTGAAATCTCCAAGATAGGAAGTCTTTCTCTGACTTTTGAGCTCTGATTTCTCATGAGGCCCAGTGATTCTCCAGTCTCCACTCCCCACAGGGTTGGCTGCAGGCATGCAGGGTCACACCGAGCTATTTCTGTGGCCACTGGGGAATCTAACTCAGGATCTCAGGATCACCCAGGCCCTTAGGTATGTGGCAGGCTCTTTCACCAACTGAGCCATCCCTCCAGCCTTGGCTTCATTTTCACCTAACCTATTAAGAAGTGTTTTATACTTATGTTTTCCTAGAAAAATGTTTTGAAAATATTACTTTAGTACTATTAATCTGATAATAATCCCTCCAAAGTATACAGTGTTATCTTCTTTATCTAGATAGGTAGCTGATAATATGAATAAGTACAAGTAGATATATGCCTATGTACATGCATGATATGCCTATTTACTTATTTATCTAAAGCTACATCTAAAATTCATATTTACCCTATAACTGAATGGAATATGGTGTTGTTAGACAGTCTGAGTTACAGTTTGGTATTGATGTCACTTAATGGATGGCAGTTAACTTATACAAGATATTTAACCTCTCTGAGCCTCCATTTCTTCATTGTAAAGACATGAAATAGTATTAGTAACAATTGGTTGGATCATGCATGGCAAAATTCTTCATATCTGTCTTTTAAAGAATTTAATAGCTTTTATTCATAAGAATTAATGAACCAACTGTTGTGTTTTAACTGAAACCTATATATAGAGTTGTATGAAAACCAAAACTATCATGAAAACATTAAGAATTCTTGAGTCCCCATTCATGGAAATGACTTGCTGTGTTGAGATTGTATATGAGCCATTGCCACCGTTGCAGTGGAAGTTCTCTGCGAATTGATTTGAATGAACCTTTTAGATGGTGTAAATGTGGTGGAGACACTGCTTTTAATCAAGTGCCTTTCCTTTAAAAAATGTCGAGAGAGAGAAAAGGACAACTGGCTAGAAGGAGGCAGTGTTTAAAGTTGGCTGAATGCCTTGTTTTCAAAAGAAAAATAAACCAAGCTGTGAACACAATTCCAACACAGGCATACAGATCATTTCACAAAGTAACAGTTGCAAAACAGGGAAAATATTTTTATGATGAAGTATAGAACCCGTGTGAAGCTCTCAAAGATTTTTCTTCAATTTGTTCTGATTCCGATAGGATCCATGGTTTCTAAGGAACAGTGGTGGCTCTTTGTGCACAATGGATGTGTATCTGTGTATCACAAGGACATTTGCAAGCCTGAAAATAAGCACTCAAAGCCTGACTCTGCATTTCTGGCTTAAGTGACCCTCTTAAAAGGAGAATAAGCAGGGCTATAAAAGGGGTCTGTTGGATTTAAAATCACAAGTAGAGTTTGGACATTTGCTAACCACAAGGATGCCACAAGTTGAGAAACTTCATTTCCGTGATGTTACATCCTTGCTCCCGTTCCACCCGCCCCACATCTGCCTACCCACACAGCACACCAGGAAAGAAAGAAAGAAAGAAAGAAAGAAAGAAAGAAAGAAAGAAAGAAAGAAAGAAAGAAAGAAAGAAAGAAAGAAAGAAAGAAAGAAAGAAAGAAAGAAGGAAAGAAAGAAAGTCACTCTCATATGTTGGGAGAAGTTGGAAGCTTTGTGATATTGGGTATGTGTCCATAATTAATTTGAAAAATTTCAAAATGTATTACTGTACTATGTTATAGTGAAAATAAAACTAGCAAAATGTAATTTTGAAGTTGAATACTAGATTATTTTTGTGACTTATTTATAAATAATGGTTAATTTTTCCAAGTTTAATTTATCTGAATAAAGATATAGTTAGGCATGCACACATATTAATTTATATATGTATGCATGCATGTATATGTGCACACCATGCTTTCCATACCTCTGTACAATCCATATGTTAAAGTTGTGTGTGCAAATATTTATGTATTATATGTAAATCAGCTCCTATCATAAACTGCTTCATAAAGCAAACTTTCCATCTGTTCAGAAATAGGATTATATGCATCTACTATTTCTGAAATTCATTTAAAACCCCACTGTGCAGGCGTTGTTTTCCATTCCTCTTCGTATTATAAATGAACTGACTCCTGACCCTTTTCCCAGTGTGCAAGGCAATTTGGATTCTCTCTAATTGAGTCCTGTGAGCCTTGTGAAACATCAGTTTTATAGTGAAGAGTTTTGTTCCCTGGGGCTTGACTCAGGACCACCAAATACAAAACTTTGAACCGCACATCATTTGAGAGCTACTAATATCTCAAGATGAGTTAAGTAAGAATAGTAAAGTTTTAAAGGATGTGGGAAAATAAACACAAATGTCTGAGGGGGAAGGTTTTCCTCCCATTTCCTTGTTTTTAAAAGTCCATTGGCACTGCTGTTTACTATGTTACAACATTTGGGGAAACCACACCAACAGCTTGAGCCAGAAATTAAGGTAAATCCAATATTTTCTATCAATCATATAGTGTGAGGCATGGTTCTGTTTGGTTTTTAAGTATTATATGAAACTTCAGTTCTGCAGTGTTAAGATCATATCATTATATATTTTCACCTCAACCTTTGAATATGTAAGGTATTTAAAAACCATGAAGCTTAAATTATATTTTCAATCTTTCCTAGAAGATTGATATTTTCTAAATATTACTAATGTCTTGTGTTTTCTTTTAGTCAATGTGACAGATTCCATTAACAAGTTAGTCAATGAAGGTGTCTTAGGAAAGTTGATATTACAGGTACCTTGCTTTCCAGGAAAAAAAAAAGGCAACTCAGATCCTTATAGTCAACTCAGAGCTGATTCCTTTTCACTTCTAGAATTCATGCCTGGGTTTTAAGTTACCTTAGAGCCATCCAGGGTTTCTACTGGCCAATAGAGAAATGAAGGCTGAGAGACGTATGTACTGATGTACTGCGAGGCTCAGCTATTAAAAGTAAAAACCAAGAGAGAGGGCAATAATTTGAGAACAAACGCATTGTTCTCCATTCATTCTTTAGAACCTTGTTGGAGAGTGGTTGTGTTGACCAACTGATTGGGTCAACTGTAGAGAGATTCCCACAGGTGGGAAGAAAAGCCATCTGACCTGTCCTGATAGAGAAACCTAGCAAAAGAACAACCCCTTCACAATGTCCAAGCTTTGGTTTTGCTGGTTATTAATTTCCTCTGGCATTGAAGAGGGGAACTATTGAAAATAATGCTGTCATTAATGTCAGGGATCATGGACTATAAGATCTTGTAAATAGCTACACTTGCCGGAGGGTAGCAGCTAGGGCAACTCAGGTTCCCCAAGTCCCAGGTTTTATCAGTCCTTGTGTCCATTTCCTGTGTCTTCATTTCGATGATCAAATGATCAAGAGAATATTTAAATGGTCAACCTAGACTATGGTTTTAGACTCTGAACAGTCAGTTACAGGCAGGGGGGAAGGTCAAGGGTGCTGATACAATAGACACTTGAGGCCTATGTTTACATATATGGTTATTCTCAAAGAAAGATGGACCCCTGTGATGGGGGATACATGTGACTGGCATCTACAGAAGTGCGGTGTGCTGATGTGAAAGCAGTTGTCTAGTGTGAACATACACACACACACACACACACACACACACACACACACACACACACACACACACACACCCCTGATGTCAGATCTCATGAAACCTAGTATTGTTTTGGTCCAGTGTCATAACCTCAGGTCAAAAGAAGGGCTAATCTCTCCTACATGTCTACAGCACACTCAGCACTGCTCTTCACATCCTTTCTCCAGGGGAGAAAGCAAAGTGCTAGACAGGTGGGACATTGCATAGTGAACTCATGGGGGAGGGTCTATTCACAGCTCTGACTCCAGAACTACTATGTAAGGAAATCAAAGACATTTCTCCAAATGAAAAAAAGACCACTCAATCTTTACCATGTTCAGTAAAGATATTTGTCCACAATTAAAGAATGGACTGTCTCCCTCGTGCCTACATCAGGCACTCTCCTGGCATCATCTTCCCACACAGGAGAGTGTCTGATACCTACCAGGTGTTGCCTGGTTGGAGTTAATACAAGGAATGAGCATTTAGCCCAAACCAGGTACCAATTTCCAACCTAACAATTCTCATAAGATGAGTATGTACTCACTACCAGATGACGTATCCACTTCAAGTAATATTTAGCCAGCCACTGCTAACTGTAAGATAGGTCATTTGAAAGTGTGAATAGCCACAGAAACTCTCTGTAAGACATAGGACCTTCATTAGGAGGTTTGTAATTTCTTTTTTTTTTTCGAGGTAGGGTCTCACTCTAGCCTAGGCTGACCTGGAATTCACTGTGTAGTCTCAGGGTGGCCTTGAACTCATGGTGATCCTCCTACCTCTGCCTCCTGAGTGCTGGGATTAAAGGCGTGCACCACCATGCCCAGCAGGAGGTTTGTAATTTCTTTACAGTGGAAAATTGTTCAATTCAAATGTTATTAAGTTATTAATGTTAAATTAAATGTTATTAAAACTATAGGAGCTCAGAAGATATGTTCTCTCAAAGGCTAGACATCACTGAACTCATTTAACTTAAAAAGATAAAGGGAAAACTCTTTTAGGTAAAGGAACCAGCCCTGACAACAACACATCATTGAGAAAAGGTTTGGGCATTAAAAGGGTTTTATTTTGATAATTAACAAAAATTTTGCACACTAAGTTTTATATAGTTCCATGGCATTATTTCCATTCATGTTGCATGTTTATAACACATCTGGAAAGCAGCAAGTCCTAACTAGTAACTGGCTGCAAAGTCCCTAGATAGTTGCACAAGGTTTTGTTATATTCCACCATTTTCCCTGGACCGCCATGCTAGTTTATTTATGAAAAATTGCTACATAATTCCCCAGACCTGGAATTGAAAGGCTGGTGTGCCTTGACCCATGAGTTCCCTGGAGTGCACTGGAATATTACAGAACCCTTAAGAAAATTCTTGCTGAAGGTAGTCTGTATTAAAATGATTATTATCAAGCTGTTAATACTTTGGAAAATGGCACGTGTATATTCATGATTTCTGCCGGTAATCATACCTACCAATGAGCACGCAGATGGGATTTATTTTGATATTCTTCCATCCTTAGTCAATGACTAATGGCAAGAAGCCTTTAGGCACTTAGAACCATTTATTAAGAAACTCTTGAAAATTAATTATAAAATAGTGAGTTTTAAATGGCACCCTAGAGAAAGGAAAAATCATTTACAACTCCAAAGGTGCCAAAGTTGAAAGCAGAAGAAGATAGCCCATCACTTCTTTAATGTGATACGCAAGATATACAAACAAGAATGGCAGCACAAACAAATTCACTCCCTTTTTTTCTAGGCAATTTCATTGTTGTTCTTTCTCAGAAGGAAATCTGTCACACAGGAAGGATGTTGACTCATAAAACATTTACTACTCTGTAACAATACCCTAGGTGACAATAGCGGGGATAGCTGTGATATCTAGTCTTTCAGGCACTCTCTTGGACACAGGGATATTTTAAAAATATTGGGCTTTAAAATCTATCTTAATGCTACATATTTTTTCAATTGTATAATGTGTGTGTGTATATATATGCTTTTAAAGTACACTTGTTTTAAAAATCAGGTATATGTACCTTTTTTTATTTTTCAAGGTGTATATTTTTAATGTAGGAATAATTGTGAATATCACATTTACGGCTTTCAAGAGGTGAATGGGGCTCCTCTAATATACCAAATGAAATATTTATAGCTTTATTTTATTAGTTATAAAAGATTAAAATGATTTAGAATATGGACGGCACTTATTCATTTGTAACAAATAAATGTTCCCAGATATACACAGGACTTTGTTAATAAACATCAAATCTAAAGAAAAAGTTTGCCTTAAATCCACATGTCTTGGGTATTTCTTACCCACATCCCAGAGGTAGAATGAATGCATAGAACCTAACACAGAGCACAAAGGTGACCAGCTGTTTCCTACATCCTAAGTTCAGGGTTCTCTTTTCCTCCAGAGGTCTCCTTATAAAGATAGATAGGTATATGCTAGATAGATAGATAGATAGATAGATAGATAGATAGATAGATAGATAGATAGATAGATGATAGATAGATAGATAGATAATAGATGATAGATAGAGATAGATAGATGATAGTTAGATAGATAGATAGATAGATGATAGATAGATAGATAGATAGATAGATAGATAGATAGATAGATAGATAGATAGATAATCTCCCCTTGCTCTGTATTTTGATTCCCTTATAATGAGAAAACAATAGTGTGTTTAATCCAAAACACTGCTTGTGAGGTACTCCACTGGGAGACATTTTGTCAAGAACCATAAATCTGTGGTGATAAATCTGTAGAGTGTGCAGCTGTCCTGAGTATTGATTAAAGCTTATATCCCTGCACCTGCTCACATAAAACGATAGGCACCCTAGTTGGTTTTTCTATTCATCGTGTATCATCATTTTTATTCTTGAACGTTTTTGAGTCCAACTATAACTGAGTCAATCCACACAATATGCAGGAGCAGGGCTGTTTATCACAGCATTCACTCAAAGTGTGAATTGGATTAGGTGCTATGCTCACCTCCTAATGCCAGGATTTTAAGAGAATCACACTGAGCAAACATTGCTTCTTGTATAGTTTGTGCTTCGCCTATACATATAAAACTTGATTCATCCCATGGACACTCTGACGTAACTATCTCATGGCTAAGAAATAGCCGCTGGGAGATTTCTACAGTCATCCTGGGAGCACCGCAGTCATTGTGGAGTTTGTCAATGCAAATTTTCCCATCATTTTAGTACTATTGCTTTCCAGGTTTGAATAATTTTTCTTAGTTTTTTAAAAAATATTTACTTATTTGTCTGTGTGTGTGTGTGTGTGTGTGTGTGTGTGTGTGTGTGTGTGTGCACGCATGCTCTTGACACAGCTTTATGTGGTGGCTGGAAATATACATTGTCAAGCAAGCAGCCATTCCCCAGTCCCTGATTAGCCTTTTAATAAAATAACCTAGTCAACTCTTCTCAGAGCAGATGTTAGTTACCCATCTAGTACAGGATGTTTTGTGTCCTTCCCTTCTTCTGGAAGTCACTTTGATTCCTCTATGAAATGAGAAAGTGATTTTTCTGTCTTATTTCCCCTAAGGAAAATCATGTCCTTCTATCACTGTGGAAACAATAGGTGACCAATAAGTGTCCTGAAGAAAGAGATGAAAACATAAGATAAGCCAACTCTTTTTAGTGTTGTAATGATTTTCTGTTGCCTTTTCCAATTTCAACAAAACTTAATAAAACTCTTTTGGTTTTATAATCAGTAATCCTCAGGAGAGTTTGCAGGGGTATCTGAGGTAGATGAATACTAATCTTCTAACAGTTGAGTTGCTGAGCCTAGAATATGAAATTCCTGCTTTTTCTAAGGATACTGAGTAATAGTGAGGAAGCTTATTTAGTCCTCTTCCCTCTTCCAGAGTGTCTTAAAGCAATGTACCAAGTGATGTCTATGAAATTCTACTCTTTCTAGGAGCACATCTGGGGTTCAGTCATAGCAGAACGGGACAAAGGAAGGTGTGATTTGGTTGGATGCCTTGGGCATGTTTTTCAGGATGAGTGACCTCAATGACAAGAGGCAAGGAATACCTAACCTTTACAGAAGGCACTGTCATTCCAGCACCTCAGCCCACAGTACTCCTGTGCTGAGGGGTCAGTTCGTGTCATATGCTGGCTAATTTGGAAGATGTTGTGGTGGCCACCCATAGGGTATGTACAATTCTTTCTGCTATACCTAAAATGTATCTTTTTCTTTAAAAAAAAATTTGAATCTCTTCCTGATGTGAAAGTGATTTTCTTCTTGTACTTTCAATGAGTGAAGGGAGAAATAGAATTTTCTTAACAAAGAACAAATTGAAGACATTTCTGGTGATGAGGCGAAGTTTGTAGGGGTTCCCGCTCACAGAGACTGAGAAAGGGGAAGATTGGTGTCCAGGTCCACAGAATGCATGATGCTCATGCTGATGGCGAGGAGGGCATGGGCCACTTCTCACCATTTATATCACTGTCTCCATAGGGAATATTGGTAACAAAACAAAAGCTCACAAGGCAAGAATGATGGAGTATATTATTTTTATTGTAGAAAGACTCATAAATGTTAAAGTATGTATAAAGGATATCTTTACTGTTTAAAATAATAAAACTAATGTTGGTACTAAGTGCATTTGTGAAGACATAGAGTTCTACAGGCCTTCAGTGACCCTTCTCTGATGACACCATCATTGAATGATGATGAAGATATAGACAGGTTAGAATTTATAATATTGGAGACAATGTTAAACTGAACAAGAGTTCAACTCTTCATGTTCCTACATTCTCTCATCTCTTTCATACTATTAATATGTGTATTCATATATTTATTCCTCCTAGCATACCAAGTATGTGTTATTATGGATGCAAATTTGCTGTATCCAAAATCAATTTGATAGTTAATATTAAAAACAAAGTTCTTCGGTACAGCAGATTTATAAACCCCAGACACTGAAATGGCATGAGGACTCTTTATTTAATGTAATTTACAAACTAAAAGCTAGATATACCACTTGTGTATTGTTATAATGGAAAACACATACAAAACTAGTAGTTAAAATAAAGTCAAATTATTTTTACCAGCTACTTTTACTTTATTATTAATAATAATATGACTATTGACTGCCATGTTAATTCTTATCAGTATTGGAAAGCTCTCTTGATCCTTTTGGAGTGTATACATTTTTGTCTGTTTTCTTCCATCTTACAAAATCCCTCCCTTGGATAAACCCATCTGTCCTTTTGCTTTTTGCTTCTGAACTCCATGTACCTGATGCCATTGTTTCATTAGCATCTTCATTTTGGATATCATAAGGGCACTTCAGATGCACTGTGTGCAAAAACTGTCCTCAGGAGGGAGTTTTCCTCCAAGTTTGAGTCTCCTCTGGTCGTCTTTGTCATCATGTGTGACTTCCTCTGCTATGTAATCACTTGTATGCTCAGCCTTCACCGCCATCCACATTCAGCCTGTCACTTAGAACAAGTCGTGTTTTGAGTTGACTGAAAGAGCTCACGGATAGCTGCCTATGGAGCTATGTAATACCCAATACCCTTCTTTAGTAGCTTAGTTCTTGGTAGTGATAGACTGTGTCTGGCAACAAAATAGCCATTTTTCTACGTGAGATAATGGACTCTAGACAGTACTTATAATTACAAATAGGGAATCGGTACAAAGAAGAAAAGTTCATGAAATCTGGTCCGAATAATGAATGATGAAAATTTCAGGAAGTACCATTGTGATTCTTAACCCAGGTATTCTGAGAAACTTCTGTGATAAAAGGCAACAACATGTAAAAATAGTTTTTTGTTTGTTTGGTTTGGTTTAAGAAACAGCACAGACTTGATGTTTTACCGTTCTAGAGGCCTGATGCCCAGGGAGAGTGTCAAGGTGTTTCAAGGCCACAGTCTATGTCCACAGGCGCACAGGGCAGGAGAGTCCATGTCCTTCCCTTTCCAGCTGTGTTCCTTGGTCCAGGATGCTCTCACCATCTTCAAAGCCAGAGTAGTGCGTTCACATTCCATCTTCCTGTCAGCCTTGCCTCCTCACTGTCCTATCTCTCTGCTCCATCTTGATGTCACCCCTCCATCACAAGCTCTCCCTCCACCTTCTTCTCGTAACTCGGAACATTGTCGCACATGTCAACACACCAACAAAACCTTTGTTGGTCACATCCACATATTCCAAAGATGGAGACATAAGTCTCTATTGAAGGCCTTGCACAGGAGCTGGTAGAACCAGACACATTCCTTTGCAAGATTCTTTGGGGGTCTGAGGAGGTGGCTCATAAAGTCAAATGTATGCATGAGGACCTGAGTTCAATTCCCAATACTCACATATAAATGGATGGTGGCACACGCCTATAATCTCAGCACTGGTAAAGTGTTGACATGATGTCCCCTGGGGCTCTCTGGACAGATGGTCCAGCCAAATGACTCTATCAAAGAAAGGTGGACAGAGTCCTTGAGGAAGGACCACCTGAAATTGGTTTCTGTCCTCCATACACCTACTAAAAATATTCTATGAGAAAAATTAGAATAAAATTACAGCTGTCTTTCTAGTCTTGGCTAAGATAATGCCACCAGTTAGAGCACTTCCGACAACACTGGAGACAGCCTGAACGTTCTGTTCCCACAAAAGAATTTTCTGTTGAAATTGACCAACTGAATTTTCAGCATTGCTTTTCACTCAACATTTTCCACCTCCAATTAATGTACAGACAGGGAATTATTATAGAAATGGAACAGTTTGGCTGAAACTAAATGTACTTTCCCTGAAAATGCACTTTGAAAGGCCTGCTTATGGAGTTCCATCCAAAGAAACCATCATAGTAAACATGAAGCTGAAAGTTAACACCCTGAATATGAACAGGTTCTCTGTCTCCATCTGTCTTTATGCAGGGGTCAACCCAAAAGGCAAAAATATCCAAACTTTTGGTGATTTTTAATACTTCTTATTACTCTGTTCTATTTTATATTTATTTTGGAACATTTCAGATAAATAAACACAAAGTGTGACAGAAAAAAATGTGAAAACTTTATCCATGACCCATCACCAGAATCCAGTGAGCAGCACAGAGACACTATTTCTTTATATACCTACCACCATCATTTTGTTTTGAAGTTTAAAATTGAATTTATTGTGCTTCTCCATTTTTTCTAAGCAAATTGAGACATCATAAAAACCACAATTAGCAGTAATTCATTAATAGTGCTTAATAGTGGTTAGTTTTCAGTTACCAGTTTTGTGATTCAATGAGCCTCAGAGGAATCCCACAATTTCACTTCCTCTGTGATGCTGAATTGAATGCAATCAATACCTAACAGGATCCTGCCCCAGGTAGGACCCTGACATTTATGTCCTATACCCTTCTTGTAAATGACATTTATTAAATATCAGTTTAGGCCACTAAACCTTGAGCCAGGTCAGAGCATTCAGAAACAACCACAATGTTGGAGACTTCTAGTGAGTTTGTAAACATCTGTTCTGAAAATAACAGAGAACTTAATCAAACTTGAAACTGGCAAAAGTTTGACAAAACTAACCAAGAGAAAGGACTGAGAAGACAGAAGAGGCAGGCGTGGCGGCACACTCCTGTAATCCCGGTGCTTCAAGGCAGAGGCAGGGGGTTGCTGCAGGGACAGCCTTCTCTGGGATTTGTATGGGATAAGTTAGAATGAAGGAGAATTCTTTTTCTATTCCATTGCCTTAACCACTCAGCTATGAATACAAGAGTTAGAATTATTGTTCATATGTACAAAGCCATTTCTGAGACAAGTAGAGTAACTCAAGACTAACTACTAGTAAAAATATTTTTAAAGGAGGATTTTAAATGACAAAAAAGGCAATTTGGAAAACCAAAGAAAAATATTCCTTATAAAACCAAAAATCAGGCCAATGTTTCATGTTTCCTTCTGTTGTGTGTGTGCATGTGTAAGATACATATTTGTTTCAGATCACACATACTTGTTTAAGATGGAGTGTGTCTGTCTATCTATCTATCTATCTATCATCTATCTACCTATCTACCTATCTTCTATCTTCTATCTATCTATCTATCTATCTATCTATCTATCTATCTATCTATCATCTATTTATCTAGCTATCTCTCTATTCATCCATCCTTCTATCTCTCTATTGTGTATGAGATTGTGAGGGTATGTATTCCATGTCCTTCGTGTAGAAGCCACAGGACAACTTTCAGGTCCATCCACACATTCCATCTCCTTTGAGTCAAGGTCTCTGCTTGTTCATGACTCCTTTGTGAGCTTCTGGGAAAGTCTCCTGTCTGCCTCCCTTCTTGCCAAGGAGCACTGGCATTACAGAAGCCCAAACAACTTCTGGATTTTATGTGGGGTCTGGACATCGAAACTCAGGCACTCAGCATTGAGCCAGCTTCCCAGCCCAGGATCACATATAATTTTATATGCTATTTTTATTCTTTTTCAATATACTTAAATACTCCCCAAAATATAATTTTTAATTAATTTATTTATGTTTTAATTGTCCATAATGAGTTACATTATTTAATGGGCAGACAATAAGTTGTTATCCCCCGTTCCCCAATGCCCCTCTTCCCCATCCCCGATCAGCTGGATATCCTCCTCCTTGGGTAGTCTGGATCAGTCCTTGGGGCAGGGGACCATGGATAGCCTAGGAGACAGCCCGGTTCTGCCGTCCTTAGAGTGTTGCTACTGAGGATGGCCATGACTTTGGGTATTTCCGCCACCAAGGCTCTCACAATCTTTCCGCCCCCTCTTCCGCTTATTTCCCTGAGTCGTGGTGGGTGAGTATTAAGGCTGTTTTATTGTTGAGATCTTAGGGGTCTCTGTACTTCTGATTTAGGTTTTGTCAAAAATCATTGGTATCTGTCTCCTTGGTTTATCCTTTGTTGGCCAATTGGCTGTGGCCCTGAGTCACTTGTTCATCTCATCCTTCTCTGTGGGGTTCCATAAGGATCCTCCATGGTATGTCAGGGGTGGCTCATCTCTTGTCAGCATGTCAGCTATCGGCCTGCAGTTCATTGGTAGGGTAGGATGAGCCACATTTCTCTCACGGCATTCTGAAAGATACAAACAGAGTCTCCATCGGAGAGTGAGATCAGTATAGGTTAACTGAGATACATATTTTTGAATTGGCGAGATTCTAATTTTAGTAGACTCTCGTTCAATCGCTCGCATAGTGCATCACTCCTTGGGGGCCTAAGATTACAGCTCCCAGTGCATATCGCCCTAAGTCCCCAGTTCCAGTTGAGGGCTCCCCCTCACTAAGTGGAGTATTTGGCCAAATTTAAAAACTGTTGATTGCCTCCCCCAGGCTTTGGCTCCTCTGTTGCACAAGTGGTCCATTCCTGGTTTGCTGTTCTCTCCCAGTAGGAAGTGTGGTTAGCCTACTCATGGCAACAGGCTGTGTTCCATTCCAGTGATCTGTTTGCTCGAGCTGTCATTGACCAGCTTCCCCTGGCAGCTTATGCAGTGCCTTCCAGCACTGCACTAAGGTTATGAATGAGGGGAAAATGGATGGGGGGAGTGGCTTAAGTATGAGGCTAAACCAAATTTGGTTCAAAACCATAAAATCCTCATATACAAAATGTAACCTATTGAGTTAGTAGTGGCCGTTGTCTCACGAGAGGGACCATGAGTAGTAGGGGAGAGAGTCTAAGCCTGTGAAAATTGATCAGTCTGACAAACCCTAGTCCCAGTCACCTGCTCCTTCCCTCACTGAGCTGTTGACCAAAGTGACCTATGAGGTCCCATAAACAAGACAGGATTCTGTCAAGGCTCTTGGATGCCCACCCCAGGCTGGAGGTGAAACCCTGTTGCTGAAGAAACCAAAGAAAGCCATCAATCAGTATTGAGAGACCCTTCAAAGCCCAGAATGATATCCAAATATAATTTTAAACAGAATGATATTTAAATGATACACTAGCACAAAATTTAAAAACTATATTCATTTTAAAGTGTTTTCTTTGTCTTATATTTGTGATATTATACTCACTACTATGATGAACATGCACACACTTATGAAGGAATTACTTTGCAAGTATGGTTTCTAGGTCCAAATATTATCTACCATTTGTAATCTCTTAATAAATAATACAAACTTGCTTTCCAGAACAATTTACCAATTTGTATTCCCATCAGCAGGAAACAAAAATATCTACAATTTCACTATATCCTCATTAACATCAGTAATATTGTTTAAATACTTCCCAAATTAATGGGTGATGAGTGTGCGTTTCTCTGACAAACAACAGACATTTTCTTGTTTATCAGCTGTTTATAGTTTTTGCATATTTTTATTAATTCATGATCTTGCTTGCAAATCACTTGAAGGGAGTAGAAATCATCATAATGTGATGCCATTTTAATTTATATATCTCTGGTTATGATTTTGTAGTGAATCCCACAGCCACAGACTGCAATAGCTGCTGTCATGTTCTAGGAGGCTCTTCTAGTTTCCTTTCTATACATCAACATTGCGTGGCAATGAACTACCCCAGTTTAATAGTTTAATTCATCACAATGATATGGAATTTTCCCATACATGTGATTTGTGCAAAGAGCTTAATCTGAAAATTCTGGCAGTGCTGACAGCTGGGGGGTAGTTGAGGACAGGTGTTAAATCTACAGTGGTAACACCAGCCATTATGAAGTGTGTTTGCAAACAGATGGAAGTGATGGATTCATGGGCATACAGGGAGAGAACTTTTGAAGAGGTCATTTGTTCCTCTTGCAGACTTTTCAGTTGTCTCTATTTCCGACTTTGTATAAATGAACTGGGGATAGTGACAGGGTGGAGGAAGTTGATTGAAAATTGAGGAAGCTGAGGGCCCCGAAGAGGAGAGCCAAGTAGTGAGTGATGAAAGGGAAAGACTTCTCTGTGATGGCCAATCATGTGTACCATTTAATGTAGCATGATAAGAATGTTCAGGAAGGAGGCTTCAGGGCCCATGAGCAGCTTGTGACGCTCTTGAACTGAGAACACAGTATCTGTTAGGTGAGATGTTTCAAGTTGGCAAAATGCTGCCTTAAGAGAAGCCACAAGAAAAATGCACAGAACTTTTGTAAAGACTCAGAGGAGTTAAAGGTGGACTAATTAAGTATTGCTTTCAGTTTCCGAATGTCTGGGGCAAGTAGGCTGTTATGTTAGCACCAATGAGAATTGGTGCTTTCTCCCTGAGCAAAGGCATTCAGAAGCTCAAAGATGCAGCAATCCAGATAGCAGGTGCCAGCATAATTCAAAGAATGACTTTCATAATTCATGTTGAATGTGAAGAGCCTTATCATCATTTATAACACGAGGAAAGACAGACACAATTTGAATGTGTGTCAAAATAGGAGATTTTCTTAAGGCAGTGGGCATATAAGATTTTAAAAATTATATGAGTTAGAGGGTTTATGGATATTTAATAAGTGATATTTCAACATAACTTACATGCTTTCTTATGACCCTGAAGGTATTTCAAAAAACAAAGCTAAGTGTGTGTGTGTTATGTAATTTACCAAGTCATTATGTCTGAAACTAATGCAGTGCAGTATAATCTGATTCAGCCAAATGTAATCTAGAGATAGAAGATTCAAGAGTAATAAGGTAGAAAGAAAGTCTTGAGCTGGAGAGATGACTCAATCAGCAAAATGCTTGCCTCAGAAGCATGAGGAACTGAGTTCAATTCCCAGAACCTACTTAAAATGTTAGAACAGGAGGGTCCCTGGGGCTCACTGGCCAGCAACTCTAGTCCCAGGTCACTGAGAGGGATTGTCTCAAAAACATGTGGATGACATACTTGAAGAACAATTCATAAGGCTGTCTCCTGCCCTCACATGCACACACACATATGTGCACCCTTACACTCATGTGCCCTCCTACACATACAAACATGCATTCACACATATGTGCACACCACACATACACATGCCATGATGCACGATGTAGTAGACCCACAGCACTACACGTATTTGTTAATCTACAAAAATCCTAGAGCGATTTGTGATGACAAATGTTACCATCAGTTAATGTTAATATTTTTAAAAATCACCTCTCAATGTTTGTATTCTTCCATTCCATTCCATTAGGTATCCATAAAGACAAAGATTGTCTTCAGCACACACTAAAAGTAAATCGAATTCTGCGTGCCACTTACTTGATGGTTTTTCTTCAAAGTAGTTTCACTGGATAGGCAGTCTTTTATTACTTGTTGATAAAACATAACTTGCTTCAGTTATCAATTTCAGCTTGTATTAAATCAGTGAAAATATAATCTGACTTTTTTCTTGTCCAGCAAATCCTTCTGTACAGTGAGGGGAGGAAAAGACCTCATATGGGAGAGGAGTTTTATGAAGATGAGAGACAAAGGGGAATTTCCAACTCTGAATTCTGCCAGACTTGTGAAGCAGATTCAAAATCCCTCAAAACATAATAAAATAAAATGAAGAGGTTGTAGCAGCAGCGCTGCTGAAACACTGGGCTGATTACCTTGTTGAAGCAGACTTCTCTGAGAGAGTCTGATTTCAGTTCCATGTCTCCCCAACTTCACACATGGTTTGGATTAGTACCTCCAGCTCTTGGAAAAAAATACTACATTTTAAAATTGTACTTAAAACTCCATATTTTCCACAAGGAGATCAGTAATAGCCATCTTAAAGAATATTTCTGTGACGACAGTTTTAACATCACTACCTCCCACACAGTGAAATCTCCTTGATAGCGCAGATAGCTCAAATGCAATGGTAGGTGGATAATCACTTTCTAAAGTTTTCAGATTGGATGTAAAATCCCAACCTCTCCACATCTGACCTCTGCAGGTTTAGTGTCATGTGTGACGTCAGCTACGCACAAGAGCACAAGGCAGCTTGTTTTCTCACATCAAATGATTTCACCTCACATCAGCCCTGACTAGCAGCTCATCTTCTTCTCACAGCTTCTAATGAACACATAAAAATTGACCATATAAGAGGAATGTCAAATGATAGCTTGATAAATGCATATATTGTGTAATATTAAGTCAACATAAGCCTATCCCCTCATATATTTTTTCTTTGTTGTGGAAACACTGAACCCTTTCTGCTAGCTTTTTGGAACTATCCAGTGTGTTATTGCTATGTGTAGTTACCCCACTGGGCAGAAGTGAAGGCAGAGGTGAAAGAGACAGCTGCACCCCATATTCTTTACAAAGGGAATTAAGTTAAATACCCCTCACCTGGAGAATGACAAGGAAGAGGCAGTGCATAGCACTACACTATTCAATCACTCAAAGAGGTGAGATCCTGTCCTTAAAGGTTAACCCTTCTACCAAAGTCTATCCAGTTCAAACCTTTGCCTGTCACTCTCTCTACATCCTTGATTTGGGGTCTTCTATTCCTGGCAAATGGTACCTAGTTTCTGACTGTGCTTTCTGACAGTTCTCAAAGGAATCTTTCTTCTTGATCCTCTTTCACAATCTGCATCCCCACATGTTACCATTTCGTGAAATACCAGGTACCCAATTGGACTCATGGTTTTTGGAACCTTTCCAATCCTGGAAACTATCTCCATGCCCATTCTGTTACATCCCGTTCACAAACCACGTCTGCTTTATGAGAAAGAAACCCTGGACCTTGCTTGTAGGTTCTGACAATGATTCATTTATTTACAAGGGTCCCTCAAATTGCAGTCAACTAATCTGATAGAGATGACCTACATGAGGGGGACAACAAACACCTGTGACCTGCCACCCACCTACCTGGTCAGCAGGATCTTGTCAACAGGTGTAGGAATCTAGGTTATAGAGACTTTTGGATTGAATCATTGTGCATCTCACCTTCCCAGAGAAGGCAAAAGTTCATAAAGCCATTTTACATGTTCTCTAAAATAGTGGCTTCCATTAAAAAAAAACATTTTGTTTTATGCAGGGAAAGTTACATGTTATGACATCTATCACCAAAGGGGTTGTAAGCATGAAGACCTTGAGGTTGGAACCAGCTGGGGTTAAATCATGTCATCTAGTGGTTACTCAGGTCAAATGCTACAGAGCATGGCCATATCAGTTTGGAGAGTGAGCCTGAGGTGAAGCATTCTTGTAAGTGACAGTGCTAATCCTATCAGCTGCACACACGGTTATGGGTCATCATTACAGCACAACTGTCTTGAAGAAATGAATTATACATTTAAAATAATTCCTTTGAGATTTGGGATTTAGCTCCATGAAAGAGGACTTTCCTAGAAAGTACAAGGCCCTGGGTTCAGTTTCCAGCACCAAAACTAGATTAATCAATTAATTAAAATAGTTACTGCATTTTCTTCTAATCTCTGAGATTCTGACCTGTGCCCAGACATTGATTTACCACCTTGTTAATTATCCCAGCTCACATCATTAGAAAATCTTGTTTATCCTAGGCAATTTTCTTGAATTTGTGTTTTAATATTTCAGATAATAGTCCTTTCTCTGACCATAAAACAACCTAGAATAGTCTTGTAAATAGCTGACGGTTGATAATAATTTTGTAAGGTGTATCAATTCTCAGTTCTTAAGACTATATTACAGAATTCTGAGTACTGGCTCTCTAAGTATAAATCATGAGAAAATACAAAGAAACTGTAATAAATTTAAAATATTTGAGGAAAGCATTATAACATCAGAATGTAAGCCATGATGAATGGGGCATGTACATGTCTCTGCTGTGTGTATGAGGATCCCTGTGGTTTGAGTGAAGTTACTTTATTTTGGAAAATCCTGATGGGGATACTGTGATTACATAGAGTATTATGAAGACAAGCACATGAACCCCAGTGAAGAGGACCAGCCATGATATCTCAATTAACGGTGACTCAAGAAAACATAAATTGAGAAATCTGCTGCTCCAGAAGTTGTGACCACTACAAAAGAAATGTTTACCTTTTGAAATTAATGTAACTCTGAAAAATGACCTACACTATATTACTGTCATCCTTAGCTAAAAATGCAGGACCAGAAATTGCACACAGCTGATGGATTTCTGGCTTACACACTAAGATACAGTCACTCTGTAGTTACGCTTGGAGGAGGTAATGTATAGGATGTGATATGTTATGATAGCACATACAATCAGGAAACTAGGATTCCATTATCTCGGAATCTTGCTTTCTTGGGAGCAGTTCAGTTGCCTCAGGATTCAAATGTTTGCAGAAAAAAGATCTACTTCCCAGGAGAGCCACTGACTAATGGTGCAGTCCATTCCCTCAGAAAGCTTTTGGAAGAATCCAGAGATGTTACATGTGAAGGCCTCCTATAACACATTGTATGAAGGAAGGAAGAGGTAGATATTAATGCTTGCAACGTATTTAACGTTGTCTTCACTCATAATTGCTTATTATTATTATTGTTGTTGTTGTTGTCGTTATTATCTTAGTCTGATTAAGCTGCTATGACAAAACACCACAGATGAAAGGCTTAAACAAAAGAAATGTGTCTCTTGCAGTCCTGCAAACTGGGAAGTCCCACATCAAGGTGTCTGAAAGCTCATTGTCTGCTTGTGGGTCCTCTCCCTGATTTAAGACAGCCACCTTCTCACTCTCATATGACTTTGTTTAATGTTTGTTTTTCATGCCTCTTCTCATTGATACGATCATTAATTCCACACTGAGGACCCTGGTCTCACCTCCAAATACTATCACGTTGGGGATTCAGGTACCAACCCAGGGATTTGGGGAGGGGCACAAACTTTCACTCTATAGTGAGGATATTATTATGATTAAATATTTTAAAAAACATGAGACATGGACAGATTTATTAATATGTTTTATTTCAAAATTTTAATTAATTTTATTTTATTTGAATTTATTAGTTATAAAAATAACCAGCTTCATCATGTCATTGTATACCTGTACATAATATAATGCACTTTGTAAAATTTGTAAACAATAGAAATTTATTTCTCAGTGTTCTGAAGCTGATGAGGACACAGCTTCAATGCTATTTTTAGTCTGTAATTAGCAAGTCATGGAGCTAGACTTTATTCCAACTTTATTCTTTTTGGTATAATTAACTTTATTTTATTATAAGTAAGTTTTTAAACTTAGAACAGATAACAACATAATGATTTGGACATAAATAGGCATATAATATTTAAACTTAAAGATTATCTTTATCTGCTAATATTTTAATTTTGAAATATATAATTTCTTCAATCCCAAAGGACTTTGTAAAAAAGTGAATTTATA
This sequence comes from Zapus hudsonius, assembly GCA_004024765.1. Lineage (NCBI taxonomy): Eukaryota > Metazoa > Chordata > Mammalia > Rodentia > Dipodidae > Zapus > Zapus hudsonius. Next base: position 9,275 of record PVHP010004650.1, on the reverse strand, counting down.
TTGAGATACAGGATATTATTAGCTATAGATGACTGAACAAATCTCTTTTTATATTAACATTAGAAAATTTATTCATCCCAGGTATAATATAAAGAAGTGAAGTAATTCATTGTAATCACTCATTTACAGTATTTTTGATTAAGCATATTAGAGTATATTGGGTGTATTTTAGTCCGGAAATGATAAAATAGTTACACCACAGGGGGGAAAAAGTATCCACCTTTTCCTATGAATTGTGTGATTTTGAACAGTGCCTGTTTGAGAAAACAGCTTCCAATATTCACCAAGAAAGCTGCTGTCGGGGTCTTTACAGCCTTGGACTTTCTCATTGGTGTTTCAGTTTTGATTCAATGGGGAACCCGTTGAAAGTAGTTTTGGCTTCTGATTTGGGTGCGTGATTTACTGCCTTTTCATGTAAATGAATCAAAATCAGATTATAGGCATATTTTAATCTTCATTATTTTTCTTCTGTCATAAGTACAATGCTAACTATTATGAAAATTTCTATTTATGACCATTATGTTATAGTTCCTCAAGTCATTCAGACCCTAAAGCTTGGGATTTTCTTTGTTTCTTTCCTCTCCTCTGTCCATGAATGCATGGGTCTGTTTTAGGACTTCATAAAAGTTTCAGTGAGAGGAAGCATAAGCTTGGCATTCATAGTTACTACAGCATAGTCCATGCACTACACAGAATTAGATGGGCTTCTTCTGAAGGCTGTGTTGGTGTTTCGGGGAGGGGTAACCTTGCTTTTTCTCTATCTTTAGGGACCTTAAATGAAAGTTTGTACCTGGTGACAGCATTGAGCTGGTACCTTTAAGAAGTGATGATGTCACAAGGGTGCCTCCTTCTTCTGTCCATTGATGCCATCATTGCTGAAGTGAGTTAGTTATCAGGGGCAAAGTGGGCTGATCACGAGTTCACTTGTCCTCTCTCTCCTCCTGAATCTTGGTTTACTGTTTTATGTGATAGCAAGAAGGCCCTGGTCAAATGCTGGTTCCAGAACTGTAAGCCAGCTAAACTTCTGGTGTTTATAAATTGCCCAGCCTGTGGTATTCTGTTAGAAAAGCAGAAAAAAGACTAAAATAGAATGTGGCCATTTTATGATCAACTTGATCTGTCAAATGGCCACAACAGCCTTGGTGGGATTCTTTCTGACCAGTATCTCTGAACCTGAACTTCAATCCCCATGCCAAACTTTCTACATGGTTACTTGGCCCCATCCCAGGCAGCTGTCCAAGCCTTTCTGTCATCTTGAACCTCGCTCTCACCCGTCTTGGTGGTGTCCCTGTGCCCTGCTTGAGTTGATTAAAGAGCTGTCACATGTTCTGTGTATCACCACTGCTCAAATGACCTTTATAAAGCAAACTGTTCACGTCACTCACTAGTCACAAACCTCCATAGCTGTAAATATAAAACCCAAACCTACTAACCTGGCACACTGAACATTTTTGATCTGGCTTCTGCTTGCAAATCTTCTGACTCACCTAGAACAAACAGTCCCTATTGGTCGCCTCACACCTCCCTCGTTTACACAGGCTGTTTTCATCTGTCTCAAATGACCTTCTTCTATTTCTTTTAAATAGAAGATGCCTATACAAGTATCTTTACCTTCAGAAGAAATTATGGACTTGGCTTCCCTAGTTTCTGAAAGTAATCATCTTAAACTTAATATATTCGGGGTTGTGTTCTAGGCAGCTTACTGTCTGAATGCATTTTTTGCTCATAATTACCCTGTGAGATGTGTGTATTCCTGATGAGAGCTGAGTCATCATAGCCAATCTGGCTCAGCTCCTGCACAGGAGCCCTTGCTGGCCCTGCCTTTACGTGCCTAACTGACTTGGTCTTTCAAACCTCACTATGGCCTTGCTATTTGAACTTGACTCATTGCCTGCTCTGGCCAATCTGTTTCTCAGGAACTTCTGCCTAGACTCCAGCTGAGACCTGCTCTGACCAGTGGGATCCACATCCTGCAGACCTCAACACACAGACTCAGCCCTGCATGTAAGTTGTGTCACATTGCTGAACAAGCTGCAGATAGAGACCCTCCTGCTGCTACTCTCTTCCCAGAGCTCCCACTGCAGCTAAGTCATTCTCTGTCACGTGCCTGCGTGGGCCTCAGTATTGTAGCTTCTCTGGGGTCCTTGGCACCTCCTTTCCCGACTGGCATGCACACTTCCCACATTCCAGACATCACTGTAACCCTCACAGTTTCTTCAGGAAAACACTGCCCATCATTTCTTGTGCATTGATCAACTCTGACAGCTCTTCCTGTCTGTACCACTTATTTTAATCTTGTTAACAATTTTAAGTGTCTATAATTCTTCCATGAAATCTTATGATCCCGAGGGATAAGAAGTGTGGTATGTCTATGACATTCTTCAGTGTCCAGCATAATGTTATATACAGGGTAGTAAATGTTTGAATTTACTTTACTATTTATCTAGGGTATTTATCATACATAAATGCATTGTTTAGATTATTTTAAATCTATGAAGATGCGGGATTGTGATCAAGCTAGTTGGCTATAATTCCATGTTGGATATATTTCTTTATTGTCTTCTAATGGCCACTATTAGTATACCAGAATAATTAGAAAATAAACCATTGTTAGAAGTGGAAGAAATAGCTGTGAGTTCGAGGCCAGCCTGGGACTACTGAACGAGTTCCAGGTTAACTTGGCCTAGAGTGAGACTCTACCTTGAAAAAAACTGAATAAATAAATAAAAAGTAAAAGTGATGATGATTATAATGGACCAGAAGAAATGTCTGTATAATATTAAGCTCAATTCATGTCATGTGCTCATAACAAACCTTACAAGCTACATACGTTCTTGACCATTTTAAAAGTCTGTACATTATTGTACATATTTTAGAGATAAAGGGAGACTGAGAAGATTATCCTCAGGCTCTTGGTTATAAAGCTGTTCATTCATAAACTTGTTTCTTGTTTTAGAGCTGGCACCAGAGAAAGCAACTGTTTGAGTTCTGCTGTCTCTAAAATAGTACACTGATATTTTAGCCGAAGAGATAAATTCCAAAAATATATATTAGAAACACCAGGACTAAATATTTCTAAAGTTGGGTCAATAAAACTATCTGAATTATAATAAATTCTGACCAAAATAATAGTTTTACCTCAATCTAATGTACCGGAAGAAATGGAAAATTTTGTTAGCTTCCAAAGTGTACGTTTCTAATATATAGTTATATGCATACTAGTATACAAGTGTATACACACAAAATTAAATATCTTTATGTATACATAACAAGCCCTATACATATTTACATACATACATGGAAATAAAAACAAAATAAAAACATGCACATCATAATTACAATACCCACAATGCACTAAAGATAAAATCTAACCTTCTCTAACAGCATCATACTGTCTATGGAAACAGTTTACAAAGAAGAAATAATGTCATTCATCTTAAAGTCCCCTAATGAGCAGTACTGTTTGAGAAGGATGACCTTACTTTATTAGTGCTCATTTACCTTCAAGGCATACATTTTTCAATCACTTCTAATTTGCATATAATTTATCAAGAGAGAAGAAGTGCAAAATAATTTTGTTTAAAGATTTCCCTTTGTTTTAAAGTGTCATTAGCAGTTCTGACTAATCTGATTTTTACAATCGCATCAGGTGCTTTTAGAAAATCTCTCTGAACTCATCTGGAGGGTGCATTTATTCCTAAGTGTCCTATATTGCATTACAGCAGAGCGCAGAGGCACAACCCACTACAGATGTTTATGTGAAATGCAGTTAACACTCCGCCAATTTCGTTTTTATAGGGACACAATCAATTTTTATTCATTTAAAAACCAGAATGCTTTCTTTTATTGTGTGCAGCCTCTTCTGATTATACAGCTAAACAAATTATTTCTCTGTTTGTACTAAATGGTACTATTGGGGCAGGACGATGGCATTATATAAGTGTACCATATACATCAGGCAAATAAATAATGGTTCGCTCTTAGGGCATGTTCCTTGCAGTGGTTATTTAAAACTTTTTTTTAGTTTTACTTACAGTAAATTCACATGAATGAAATGTAAATCTTACATCGGGTAGTCTGCGGGCTATGACATCTGATCTTACATTTTAATGGAGTTTTTTAGTTTATAAGATACATCCATATACATTAGGTGACCTCATTTAAGATTCTCAGGCTCTGTTACTCAGACTGTGGTATATTTAGGCAGTTACATGGTTCCTTTCAAAAGATTCCTGAAGCTGTATAGGCTCATTTCCCTACAATTGAAAGTGTATCATTAGCATCAATATTACTTATAATATGTATGAAAAGATTTAAAGGGCTAGCATTTGGTAATGTGGGAAGATGCATTTGCATATGTAAATTCCTTGGAATCTATCATGTGAAACTTTCTTGGAACTTCATAAAACAGTGTAAAAACATATCAAAACCAGCGTCATTGACCCACCTTTACTAAACTCTTGACATACTGGGATCCATGCAATACAAAGGTGAGCTGAAAAATGCCAAGAAACAGCCCTGGATAAGGAGAATTCCTTAGGAGTTGATGATCAAGGCACCTATTAGAAAACATACCCACAGAAGTGTGTAGGCCTTCTCTTACAGGGTAACTCTAATAAGCTCTGTTAGGCTTCTATGAAGTTTTGTGTGTCTACGACTTAAACAGAGTGGGAACTAGCATAAATGTGATTAGCAAAAAGAAGAAAATCATCTAGCCTCTTGTTTGATTATAATAGCTCGTGTTCTCCCAGAATTCTTAATAAAATGAGTGGATATCTTTCATATACATCTTGTATCCCAAAAACAAATATTTAGGGATCATATTCATTACTTTTGTGTTTTGATAAATAATTTTAATAGTCAAAAAGAAGAAAATAAATGTTGTGAAATTTATATGCATTCATCTCTTCAATAATAATATATCACCATTAATAGCTTTCAAGGAATAAGACACCTCTATCCCTCTCTTCAGAAGCTCATTAAACACTGCATTAAACACTGAACTACAAGCAGGAAAAGCGGGATTGAAAGGACAGTATTGAAATGGTTTCCATGGGGCAGCGATCACAGGTCATGTTAATGAAGTGGAGTAAGTTCAGAGAAAACCACTGTGAGCTGGAAAACTAAGAAGGCTTCTCAGATCCTGAATAATGATGAGAAATGGGATAGATGGACAGCACAATCCTGAAGAAATTGACTTTGCTTTGCTCTAAAGATCCCTTGCTTTTTGAAGAGAAAATTTGGTTCATGAGTTTAGAAAAGGAAACTACACAGTATATGTGAATACATGGGAGTATATCTATCTATCTATCTGTCTGTATGTCTATCTATATCTATCTATTTATCTATCATCTATCTATCTATCATCTGTCTATCATCTATCTATCCATCTATCTATCTATTTATCCATCCATCATCTATCTATCCATCTTTCTATCTATGTATCTAATATTGAGTTGTAGTGATACATATACATTTTTCATGAATACATGTATGCTGTGTATGTGTGTATTCAGGTTGGTAGGTGTGTGAGTGCACATGGGTAGAAATCAATGTTGAGTGTCTCCTATTACTTTCCAACTTATTTATTGAAACAGGGTCTCTCTTAGAACCCAGAGATTATGGATTTGGCCATCTTCTCCCGGAATCTACTTGTCCCCACCCCCCAAGCCCTGGGGTTACAGGCATTCACCACTGTGCCCAGCATTTACATGAGTGCTGAAGATCCAAACTCACGTCCTCATGTTGGAGGGCAAGTGCTTTACCAGCTGAGACATCTTCTCAGTCCCTTTATACATACTTTTAAACAGAAATGTTGTCCTGGTAAAATTAGCATAATAATTTTTAAATTATTTCTATAAACATATTTAGACTTTCAGTTGTATGCATATTTTTGTAAATATGACACTCCTCTTCTAGTTTATTTTACTACTCAGATTTCATGAAAGCGTTATGAATCATCATTCTTCTCTTGTGCACTAAGCCACTTCCTATGATTTATCAATAACATTAGTTCACATCTGCACATGTTAGAAGCATTTTGAGTATCTTTCTGAGGAAAAGGATGTCCTTAACAACCTTCTTCTACCTTCTATGTAACTCTGATTTTTCTTTTGATAAGAATTCTGTTTTGAGATGCTTTTTTTTACTAGGAGAACAAACACAAATAGTTTTCTGAGTTGAATTAGTGCTTTAACTTACCTAACTGCATGAAGTTATTTTCATTTGCAACAATCCTCTCATCACAGAGATAATACAAAAGGAATGTCTTTTGAGAAACAGGTTCAGAGAAAACTGAAATGCTATATCACTTGTATATTTAGTTGATACATTTATAAAGGAAATGTTGAGGTGCCTAAAAGTGCAGAACTGTGTGTGAGACACTATTCATGACACTTCTCAAGGTTTCAGCTTGCAATTAAACAAAACTTAGAAAGCTGATCTCACCAAGGATGGGTGAGGAGATATATATGTATTTAAATATATATCCAATGGCAATTCCATCTATCAGATAATTAGGGGAAATCTTGCATCTATCATGGATTCTTCTTCCCCTTTCATTTCCTACATCTAGCCTATTCACAAAATCAGTTGGGTCTACTTACAAAACATCAAGAATTGATCACATCTCAGAAAATCCATAAAGATGCTCTGGTGGAGGCCACCACCACTCACCAGTTGGGTTATATACTCCCCGATCTGATCTGTCTGCTGTAGTGTAATCTTCTCAGTCAGAAGGGTTCCCATTAACATGCAAGTCAGATCCTGTCATTCCTCTGTTTCACTTCATTCAGAGTGACAGCCAATGGCCAACTGCCCCTGTGATCTGCTGTAATTGGCCCTTGCTCTCCTCTCTCCTGGACTCAGCTTCAGCCCTGTGGCTGGTCTGATTGACCTCCCATTGCCACTCCCACTCCCACTCAGAACCTTTCATTTGCTCTTCTTGTGGTCTAGAATGTTTCTTCTTCCTGATATGTGTAGAGCTTGCTCTCTTGCCAGTGTCGGTCTTTGATAACGTGCAGCTTTGGTGGTGAAACCTGACTTTCCAAATTGCTGCTCCTACACTCCAGCAGGACACAGTGGTTCCTGTTGAACTAATGGTATTCAAGTGCTGTCTGTTTCCATGTCTCCCTGTGCCCTCTCCTTACTTGGATGTAAGAGTTTGCTTCTGTTTTACTTAAAACCATTCCTGTGATGTTGGAATATGTTCTCATATTTATTTAATACCTAAACTTAAATATTAGTCTGAGGAAAAACTTGGAAGCCCTAAAACTTTTATATTCTTTTTCCTTTCAAATCTTTCTTCCCATCTTTTCATATACATAATGCATCATGATTTTCTAGATACCAGAGACCTGTGGAAAGCTCTAAGGAAAATGCCCTCAACATGTGTCTTTCCATCTTCCAGAGGCCACAGGAGTTAGTTAAGGCTGCACATGAGTCTCCTCTCTGGGGGGTCCTGAATGTGAACTGTGTGGTATGTGACCACTTGCTGACAGAAGCTCACAGTTGTCCTTTACAACCTTTCTCCTGTCCACTGCTTGAAACACAGAAGGTGATTGCTTTTAACTTCAGAACTTTCGTTCCCATGCAGTAGGTACTGTACTAAAAGAAGAATGCATTGGAAAACATTTAAAGCAACATAAAATGAAGACAGAGAAAACTTGGGTGGTTCTTCCAATGACTTCTTTTAGTCTGATTTTTGATTCTGATTAGTGCCACTTATGTGACTTGTTACTACTCAGTTCTATGTTATGGGTTGAGCTGTGTCACTCCCAAATCCAGATATTGATTGATCTTAGGTGTAACAGTACTTAATAACTAGGTCTTTATAGGGAAGATTAAAGTAAAATAATGTCATAGCATGTGTCATAAACCCATTTAGTTCGTTTCCTTATGAAAAGAGATGGTGAAGATACTAACACAACCACATGCAGAGGAGAGACCTGGTGAGAACACACACAGATAGTAACCACCTGTAAGCCAAGGAGCATGGCCATAGAAGGAACCAACCATACCTCTGCCTTGGACTTTTAGCCTCTGGAACATGCATTTCTGTTGTTTAAAAGTCCCAGTCATGGTGTTTTGTTATAGCATTCCTGATAAATACAGAATTCTACTGGTCCAAGGCACACAGGGTTTGCACTGGTCCTGGGGAGCTCCTCCAATACTGCACAGCATTCAGTTGTCAGTTGGATACCAGAGAAGCAAGATTTCACAAGATTCTAAACTACAATTATTTCTGTTTACTATATTTTATATATCATATTCATTTACATCTAAGTTGAGGGTATTGTTCTAAGCCCCAAATATAGAAAAACTAAATAAAAATGTGTTTCAGACAGGCATATAAACTATTTAAGAAAGATAAAAGTACATAATCCATAAAAATAAGTATAGCAAAAATTCACAGATGTGGGGCTGGAGTGATGACTCAGCAGTTAAGGCACTTGCCTGCAAAGCCTAATGACCTGGGTTAAATTCCCCAGTACCCTAGTAAAGCAAGATGCACAGAGGCACATGTAGCTGGAATACACTTGCAATGCTAGAAGCCCTGGAACACCCATTCTCTCTTATCTCTGTCTCTCTCTGCTTTCAAATAAATATATATAAATATAAAAAATCACGGAAGAGAGCAACTAAGAGGTTCCATTGATACTTAAGTAAAAGCTTGAAGACTTGGTGAGATTAGTTTAGTGGAGTAGTATGAATTGTGTTGTCAACAATGTAGAGCAAATACGTGAAGGCTGGGAGAATATAGCATACTTGAGTGTGATCTACTAGAGCAGAGGTACATCATCTTGGCAAGTTGTGAAAGTTAGACTCTAGAAGTAGTCATAGGAATGTCCATGAAGATTGGGACTCAATAGATAATAGATACAAAATGATGCTTTTGGAAAACTATATGGTAGAAATGGTTTCAAGAGTGGGAAGGTGGTGTACAGACACCCTTTGCAGTCTATTTCAGCAATGTAAGTTAATGTTTCCCAATATGTTATCCAGGATATCCTTAAGAGAAGACTTTCCTATAAAAAGTGTGGGGGAGGGGATTCATGATTAAATAAATTTAGAAAATGTCAATGCACAATATGTTCTCCGGAAAGTACAGTGCCTTTTGTTGGTGACCCTAAGCAACTCCTCCTTAAAGATACTAGTTTTATTATGTTTCATCTGGTTTCCTATCCTTATCAAATCCTAGAAGCATTTCTTTTTTATTTTGTAATTGGCTGTGGACAGAATAATGCCTGCAAACAGCCCACTAAGTTAGTCATCCA